>JACEVL010001071.1:352500-412500 GCA_020284085.1 Aporrectodea caliginosa
GGGGACAACAATTGCGGTAATACAGCGGTAATGGGGTTTACTCTCTCGGTAATACCGCGGTAATGGGGAATGAACCGGGTGATGTTAAGAACTTGAGAACTGATAAGGAGTTTTTCTTATTTCCTGAAGCCTACTAGTCAGAAATAGTCAGGACTTGCTTAATGCAAACTGTCGATAAGATAATAACAAACTAATGCAATCAGCAATACAAAATTTGTAAGCTAACAAATGTTATTTTTTAAATTTGAATTGGTGTAAACTTTTTTGCGGGGAATGTGATGTCGTCCTGCGGGGATGGGGTGGGGATGGGGACGAACCTTGCGGGGATGGGGCGGGGATGGGGACGACTTACTTGTTGCGGGGCGGAGATGGGGACGAGATTGTCTCCCCGCGTCACTCTCTAGAAGGAAGCCACTCTGTAGCCTCTCTGTTTTTGGTGAAAAGATGGTGTTCCTACAGGTAAGACCTACCTTGATGGTGTACGTCACTTAGTGAAATTCATATTTACTTAATCTGACTTAACGATCCGATTAGTATTTCTTGCCTTACTTTATGCCTTCAGGCCTGTACCCATACTCAGTGTGATTTTCCTTACAGGTTTTATTTTAGTTATAGTTATAGTTATAGTTAATGATTTTTTATTTTAGTTATAGTTATAGTTATAGTTAGTATTATTTTTTAGTTATAGTTATAGTTATAGTTAATGGATTTTTATTTTAGTTAATTTTAGTTACTACTTAGTTACAATAATTAAGTCTATAAGCAAAATTGTGCGTATTAATACGCTGTTTCACAATTTACTCAGAGCTATGAAAACCTTTGAAGCATGGGTACATTCAGCTTCATCAATACACGAGTTTCCAAAGTAACTGACAAATTTCACAATAAAAATTTCGCATTTTTTCGTTCTCATTTATGTCGTATCGTCCATATTGCACTTCCTATTTTTATTTTTTGTATTAACGAAAATAAAGATGAATTTTCGTTAGTGTTATTTTCGTTATAGTTATAGTTATAGTTAATGATATTTTTTAGTTATAGTTATAGTTATCGTTAACGAAATCATTTTATTTTCGTTAACGAACATTTTCGTTATCGTTATCGTTAACGAAAATCACACTGCCCATACTTCAGCTTAAAACTTTCTTTCGCTTAAATTTCCATCTCGGCTATACTGAGTACACTGACCGTACACTGTCTGTGGGAAGATTTGACGGCGAGGGAGAGGACTGGCCACTCGCCCTCATATGCCAAAGCTAAAAAAGGAAATCGCTAACATTTCATACTCATAGCTGCCTATCAAGTTAGCTTAATAAGGCACTGCTCTTCTTCTTTTTCTTCTTTTTCTTCTTCCTCCTCCTCTTCTTTTTCATCCCCTCCTCCTCCTCTTCTTCCTCTTCTTCCTGCTCTTCCTCTGCTTCTTCCTCTTCTTCTTCTTCCCCTCCTCCTCCTCTTCCTCCATGACTCGAATCTTCCTTCCATGACTATCTATCTCAATTAAATATTTAAGTATTTTTAAAGACATTTAGAAAATATTTGCAGAACAGTGCTAAATGCAACAGCACGTAGGCTATGCACAGCGGAAAACTGTTCCTAGAGGATGATACGAGATGTGAGAAGATACAAATGGGCTTGAGTTGATAAAGGCCTACGCAAGCACAGCATCTCCATAACTTCACGAGCAGCTAAGCGCAACTATCGCTGACCTGGTTGACTGGAGCATGAAGCTTCCTGATGTCCTACGGCAGAGCGGTGCCGACTAGCATGCAGAGCCCACGTACCTCATATCTTGTACTTTATTCTTTCCTATAGTGATACTACGTATATGTCATAACGTGTGCTAATAACCTTCGTGGTTTGATTTTGTTTCCATAGGTAGGCCTACCTTTGGCTGGCGGCGATGATTCTGCCCTTTTGGCAAGATGGAATTGATTGTGATGCATGTTACGGTTGCACTATGGCTCTGTGTCGTCTGGGTTTGTGTTAATAGGTGTCTGTAAGAAAGCGGCCTCATATGAGCCTCTGGCGTGGCATAATATTCCGTAAGGGGTTTGCTCGTTCGTTTTTGTACATGTACATGTACGTCATTATGTTTGTTAGTAAAAGACCTGCTGGGCCTCTGGCGTGGCATAAAACCCCGCAAGCTCATAGTTTGGCAGAGGGCCTATGCCCTATGGCGTGGCGTAAAACCCCGTAAGCTCACTGTGTCGGTAGTTTTGTGTTTATTTTGTCGTTGTCCTGGAATCATTTTCTTAGCCGAGGTATAAGAAGGAGGATGAGAGAAGACTAGATTGTAAAGAAGAAGAAATGGAGTTGGAATCGAGATGGGCATGAAAATACTCAGAAATGTCAGCTGCACACTCTTCCTCAAACTGTCGGCAAAGGGTCTGATTATGCGCAGTTAAGCAACCCAATTTCGGTGGACATTTCCCGCAAGACGAAAGACCAACTCAACCGTTAGGGCTCTAGACGCCTACCTGCTCTGTGAGCACTGAGCACCATGCCATGGGCACCAGCGGTTTTCGATAGAATATAATTATTATATTATAGCATTTTTATGCGTGGGCAAAGTTTATAGAACCGTTTTTAACACTTTGTTGGTATTAAAAGTCGTCAAGATGTGGCGACATGTCAGTATGATGAACTTTAGAAAGCTGTATTTCAGACTGAACTACCAGTAATTAGCGCAATAATTATTTAATTTCTCATTATATGTTTACGATGTTCAGGGTGTTTGTTCACACTTCCCGCGAAAAGTTTAATTACAGTCATTTGGTAGACGTGTGCAATACCAGCACATGCAGTGCAATATCGGTCACTTCAATCATTCACAGATCCACACAGGCGTTTGATGCCTCAAGTTAGTCACCCAGTTCAGGAAAGTCTAAAGTATGCGGAGCTTCGAATTTAATATAATTTAATAATTTAATATGTCTTCTGTCTTTGCACCTATCTTAGCCCTTCTCATTAATGTCTCTCTATCTCAGTCCACTCTCCCTGATAAACATAAACGAGCCATCATCCGACCTCGCATCAAAAAGCCTGACCTTGACCAATCAGACCCTGCAAACTTTCGACCCATCTCAAATCTGTCATTCATTTCTAAGCTTATTGAACGGGTTGTCCATCTGCAGCTCTCAAACTTTATTGAAACACACAACCTACTCCTCTAACACAATCTGGCTTTAGACGATTCCATTCCACAGAAACAGCTGTTTTAAAGGTATATAATGATATTGTGTCAGCTCTTGACCTAGGGTTCATAACGGTTCTCCTCCTCCTTGACTTTAGTGCTGCATTTGATTGTGTTGACCATACTATCCTTCTCCAGATTCTTGAAAAGCAATTTGGAATCTCTGCATCTGCACTTCTCTGGATTTCCTCTTTTCTCACTTCCAGGACTCACAATGTCTGTTCTGGTGGTAAATTTTCTAGAACTGCAAATTTGATCTTTGGTGTCCCTCAGGGCTCCATTCTTGGCCCTTTGCTTTTCATCCTCTACACATCTAACATCGCCAAAATTGCACAATGTTGTGGTATTTCTATCCATATTTACGCTGATGACACCCAACTATATATAAAACTTTCGACCGCTAACATTGATGACTCAAAAACCAGACTCATTGCTTGCTTCCATCAGATACAGTCTTGGTGTGCATCCATGCGCCTGAAGCTAAATACGAAGAAAACAGAATTGATATGGTTTGACCGTCGATCCAGACCACATCTTGATTTGAAAACTCTCTGCCTGCAACTAGATGAAACCTGCTCTATTCAGCCTTCTAATGTAGTTCGTGATCTTGGAGTTTTTCTTGATAGTAAACTTTCTATGTCTAATCATATTGGCTCTATCACTAAAGCTTGTTTCTTTCATCTCCGACGAATACGCCAAATCAAGCGCTGCCTTAATGAGCATTGCCTTCATATCTTAGTCCATTCACTTGTATTATCCAGGATTGACTACTGTAACTCAATACTCTATGGTCTGCCAAAATCCACCCTGTCACCGCTTACTTCTGTTATCCACACTGCAGCTCGTCTAGTCAAGAACCTTGGCCCTAGAGAGCACATCACCAACTCCCTTCAGCAATTACACTGGTTACCCATTCAGGCTCGGATATCCTTTAAAATCTGTCTTTTCATGTTCAAAATAATGTCAGGTTCTGCTCCTCCTTACTTATCATCTTTAGTCACACCATGTGCTGCTCTTGAATGAAGACGTGGATTGCGATCGGCTTCGAAAAGAGACTTCGTAATCAAAAGAACAAATCTACAATTTGGAAACAGAATGTTTGAAGTAGCTGGTCCAGCTGCATGGAACTCTCTACCAGAACTAATCCGAAGATCATCCTCAATTAATATTTTTAAATCTAAACTTAAAACGTATCTCTTCTCTAAGTACTATGATTAGTAAGTACATTGTAACGCGTCCTTTGAGTAAGACTTTGTTTTATTAAGGCGCGTTATAAATGCAAGTTGTATTGTATTGTATAAGCAAAAGTTCCTGCAGATGTAGGCCTATAGTTAGCAACTTGTTTTCAGTCTGATAGAATACTTGTGTTCAGATACTTTGCGAGAGTCTGCATTGTGGTAATATTATGGCTTTAGTGATTATGCCTGTAGGCTGTTAGACAAAGCACATCTAGACACATTGGAGACCTACTGTGAATTGTTTACAAAACGATTAAAGAGTTACAGTTAGAAAATTAGAGTTATGTTTTGAGAACGGGAATATTGAGAAACCTCAATTCCTGAACCATAATTCTAGCCCTAATTAAGTAAACCTACCTCTAAACCTTATAAGTTTGTTCAAGTAGCCAGTCAGCCAATCAGCCAGCCATATAGACAGACAGACAGACAGACAGACAGACAGACAGACAGACAGACAGACAGACAGACAGACAGACAGACAGACAGACAGACATAGACAGACAGACAGACAGACAGACAGACAGACAGACAGACATACATACACGCACGCACGCACGCACGCACATACACACACACATACATACATACATACATACATACATACATACATACATACATACATACATACATACATACATACATACATACATACATACATACATACATGCATACATATAGACAGACAGACAGGCAAACAGACAGACAGAAGACAGACAAACAGAGATTAACAATCGGGCAAGCGTATTGACAGAAGGAGAAACCGAAAAGACACGAAATTTTATAGGGAAGATTGGTGCAAGTCCGACACGCGATATATCGTATAAACCCTGGTGTAAAAAAGAACATTTCTTGCGTAAGCACTTCGTCGTCTTGCCGTTTGACGTCATTCCAAGCAATAAACACTTTTATAGCGCCTCTCGTGTCTCCGTCCTCTGCAGCCTCAACGTCAGACTGTTGATACTAAAGAAGATCTCTGTCTACTGTGACCATTCTTAACATTGACGCCACAAAATAATCGTTACTTCTATGCACACATAATGTATGTACCACAATCATGTGAGCTTCTATGCACACGTACATGCGTACATGTATGTGTCACAAGCCAGATGGTCATGTATTATGACTTATTATGACTAGTCTGTATTACACCCATACTTAAGCCAGTAAGCCCAGTGGCGTACCGAGGGGGGGATCAGGGGGGCGAGTCGCCCCGGGCGGCACTTGAGTAGGGGCGGCAAAATAGGGTTGAAAAAAATAAAAGAAGGAGTGAATGCATAAAAAAATTGGAAAAGTATAAGAGAAAGTAATAAAAGTAGACAAAGAAGGTAGGAAAGGAAGAAAAATAACTCACTAAATAGCATACAGTGGTAATAAGGAGGGGCGGCACGGGCGCAGGAAGGGCGGCTTCGCTTCTAATAATAACAATAATGTAAGAGGGAAAAAGCAAAAAAAAAAATGGAAATTTCCAAAGTGAAGTGCGCGGAGCGGCATTTTGGGCCGTCGCCCCGGGCGGCATTTGACCTCCGTACGCCACTGAGTAAGCCTAGGTTGCCTAGCCTATTATGGAACAAACTCGATAATTATCTACCCTATTTCAGAATGCAATCTGAAGCTCAACCACAACAAATCCTATGAGATGTTGATTCGCCGACCTAAGGGGGCTGACGAAACTGATGTGCTACTGTTATGCCGGAACTGGAATGATGATCCTGGTTTGGTGATTCTGGGTGTCACAGTCTCAGATAGCTTAGGTTTCGGCGGTCATGTCCAGCGCATATGTTGTCGGGCGCGCCAATCCCTCTATATGTAGTATGCAATTTGGTTGTTCATGACTTGCGTGGTCCTCGCCTACACGATGTGACGATCGAGGGCCACAACACGGGCCAGGATGGGATATGCCTCCCCAGCTTGGTGAGACCTTATTGGCCAGGGCGTTCGGGACCGGCTCCAGTCCATCATGCTCAAGTCAAACGCATAAAATGCGAAAATATTCGTAAGTGTCGTTTATGAAGCTAGATGATTAATTTTACCATTGAAGCTGACGGCGAGTTCGAAATAACAAAGAAAATGCTCACCAAAGTAACACAATAACATATAGTCTGGAGACAGTTAGATGTCGAATGAACCTATCACCAGAATAGCATCATGCGATGATGCGACGCTTCTTAATAATGTGATGTAGGCTAAGTATCTGCCAAGGCCACAGATGAAGCCTTTAAAAGTTTAACAGATTCCCATTTATTAAAATCAAATAACGTTCTATATATACACAGTTTCAAAATAAGCATGGATTCAGTTCAGCTTCCTGCAGTGTATGCCCTATTACCACGGCTGAGGCGTAAGGTGATACTGACAAGCAGTATACTCTCGAGATCTATAGGATCGATAGATGCAGCTCGTTAAGATCTTTTGCACGCGCCTAAATGCAATTAGGCCTACAGGCTGAGAAGAAAGACTAGTTACGGAACCCGTCTTTCTTCTTAAAACTAATCGATCTACCGTGGTTAATCACCACACCCAGATATTTTATTAGTTACTTAATGAAGCGTCAAAGAGTCCAAAGTAGCCTAGAGCTAGGCCTATACCTTTGCCAGAGCTATTATATCTCAATGAAATGCCAAACTATGAACATAATTATCACCTATCACCGATCCGTAATTCATTGCATGGGCTTCGAATAGAAAAAGCGAATAACAATCAAGACTGGCTCGACTCTACAGTTCAGTCAATCATATCTTTAGTGTTTTGTCCAGAATCCAGATCTCTTCTGACCTTCTCATTCTGACTTTCTCATTCTGACTTTCTCATTCTGACTTTCTCATTCTGACTTTCTCATTCTGACTTTCTCATTCTGACTTTCTCATTCTGACTTTCTCATTCTGACTTTCTCATTCTGACTTTCTCATTCTGACTTTCTCATTCTGATCACTTTCTTATTCTGATCACTTTCTCATTCTGACTTTCTCATTCTGACTTTCTCATTCTGACTTTCTCATTCTGACTTTCTCATTCTGACATTCTCATTCTGACTTTCTTATTCTGACTATTCCGTATCGAAGGACAGCTCTCGACAGGCGCACCTTTTCTGTTGCTAGCGCTCTGCGAACAAACAATAATTAGGCCTATAGCTCTCCCAAATCTGTTAGGACCTTTAGATTTCAACTAGGCTAAAAACTTGTTAATTTTTTCCTCGACTCATTTCTCAGTAGGATATGTTTCTGTATCTTGTCAGATTCTCCTCGTAGCTTTTAACTAGGCTATAGCCATAGGCCTAATAATAGCCTAGATCCACTTGTTCTGGAATTTGGCTGCACGAAGATTTTTCTTATTACCGGTAGGCCTAATTGTGTTATTATCGACTAAATGGCTTGAGCGTCATAAAAAGTAGTTTTATGTGGCGTGGCTTATAAGATTTTTAGTAGGTTAACCATGCACACGCATTTAATTAGGCCTAGGCTATTAGTCCCATCGGTAAGAGCATAATAGGCCTATTACATGGTGAGGCCTAGACTACTTAGCGACGCCTCGATCTGTGCACGTGTATAATTTCGGTTCGCATGCGGATTAGTAGCCGGGATTACAATAATTAATAATTATTATAATTACACTCGAACCCAGATATAGGGGTCCAGATGTACGTAGGCCCTACTTCACAAGTTCACAAGCGCTTAGTCGAAACAAAATCGATATGGCCAGGAGAAAGGTTAGTTTCATAGTCCGGATCCAAACGTTAATCAAGCTAATTATAATAGAATTCTATGTATGAATAGGCCTATATCCTGAAATGTTAATAATATAGGCCTATGTCCTAGTATCCTAGCCTGATTTCGAATGCTGATTAGTCATGCGCAACGTAAATACGTCCTCTGTCGAATGAGTTTAGGGACGTCTTGTGACAGCAAAGGTCTCTGTTGAGTGCAACGACCTCATATAAAAGACCACGTGATCTGATCGGCCTTGTCGATTGCCTTGAAAAACCATGCTAAGATCTTTGGTAAACTGTCATGCTCTTTCAGTGCCACCACTCCTTGGGAGTTTTCCCAAGATCTTGGGAGTTTGGGGTCGACTTGGGATCTGGGAATTTTGCATAGCAATCTTGGGATTTTTAAATAAGGTCTACTACACTCTACAGATTTTTTTACAGTACTTCCCAACAGCAAGGAATCTATCCCCCTTGTCCCAACAGTCACAGCAAATCAAATCAGAAAAAACTCGCTTAGTGGGTCTGTCTGAAGGACGTTTATTATTATTGTAACTTGTAAGCATTCTAATTTTTAATTAAATAATAATAATAATAATAATCTTTTCTTTAGCCATATAGTGTTTTTTTAGTTTACTATTTACTAACTTTTTCTCTACTATTTGATAACTTTGTATAACTTTGTATGTACAGCGCCGTGCGTTTGCCAGCGTTTAATAAAGAACACACTTACTTACTTACTTACTTACTTACTTATTGAATCGCCTGACACACGCACTGCGCTGTACATTTACATGTTATGCAATTTAAATCTTAACTACTAACAGAACAGACAGCCTGCAATACACGGCGTTAATAGCAGCCTACAAAGCATATCCGCCCAACGGGGGCTCGAACTCGGTACCTCTCGCTCTCTGTGCCAGATGTTATCCAATGCGCTATCGCCCCCCAGTTATTCAGTGTTATGCTCCGGTTTTTTATTTGTCAGTTCTTAGCTCGGCATTTTTGTGAACAATTGCGATTGTTTAAAATGCATTTCATATTATTTTCATCAAGACTTTTTCCTTTTCAGCGACTTGGGATTTTTTGTTACACCTTTGGCCAATCTTGGGATATCTCTGGCAAGATCTTGTGATTTCTGAAAATAGAGTAGCACTGGTGTGAACGCTTGCAGTACTTATCAAAGATCCTTAAGTGCGACTGTTTAAAGTAATCGTAGGCTTATTGTTGAAATTCGATAGAACTTCTGAATTCATTATGAATTTATGATTATAGTTTAACTTTCATTTGACTGTGTGGAGTTTATTGTTGCCAGCTTTCAAGTTCTGTTGGATGTAAGTGTAGCCGATGTCGATGGTAAAAAGTAAACAAAGACGATTTGCTCTTTGTGTATAAATAATTGTAGGTTGCAATAATGGTATAAATTAACGTTAATGGAAACATAACATGATTTTACGATATCTGTTAGGATACTGTGACGTTTCTGTTGATTTCAAGTATTTTTCAGGGTTTCTCTGAATGAGAGGCCTGGTCTGGTCTCTTAATATGTCTTGTAGAATTGATCACATGATTTGTGGCATGTTGCGGCCTAGTGGTAGGGTGACTTTTTGTCATGCCACACCGAGGATGCCCGTGTTGTACTGTCGGGGGAACCTTCTAGATATTCTTTGGGGTTGTTGTAGGCCTATAAAAGGTGGGAGTGCAGAGGGGTTTGAGATCAGTGATAGTATAGTCAGAGTTAGGTGAGAAAAGAAAGGTTGAAGAAAGAGGTTCTTGACTATATTTAAAAAATTTGGTTAAATGAAAAGTTTTATTTCATTAAAGAGTTCTGAAGAATAAAGTTCTTATTGAAGACAAACGTTTTCCATTGACAAAAGAATCCGGGCATGCTGTGTGCCATACTTCTGGAAAGAGCCATGCCCAGCATGCAACAGATGAGGGCTTGTTCGGTCCTTTCGGTCTCGCTACAGAGGAAAGGTTGTCCGAACGCCGTCGGCATCGCGGAGGATGGTCAGGTGGTTGCAAGTCACAACAATGCTGTGGTGTTTGCCGTAACGTCTATGTCAGGGTCCATATCGGAGGAGGGTGTCAGTGGGAAGATGAGACAGTGAGGGAGAGGACTGGCCATCTGCCCTCAAATGCCAAGGCTAAGAAAATGAAGTTGCTAAAACTTCCTACCAATAGCTGCTTCAGGGCTTGTTTAAGGAACTGTTCTTCTTCTTCTTTCTTCTTCTTCTTCTTCTGTGGTAATTATAAACTGGAGGTAATACTAATGATGCAGTTAATTCTAACAGTAACATGAGGGTTGGTGTTGCAACTTGGTCCAGAGACTCTGAACATCCATGCCATCTTCAGCTGTCGACGGGAATCCGTTGGTTGGTTCCTCTTTCAGCTTACTGTGCATTGTTTTGCTAATTGATGCCATAAATTATATTTGTTCGTAATGACATTTAACATCATATAGACTAGTGCAGAGAGCGCCTCTGAGGAAATATCTTGAAGGGGTGCTATATAAATGTTCAGATACATTACATTGTAACTGAAAGGTGAATTCATTTTGTAGAAGAGACTACCATGGAGACTGAGGACAGTGAAGCCACGAGGATTCTGCTCAGGCAGAACCTACAAAGATCAACTGTGCATGATGCAACAAGCAATGGAGTTGCTGGTAGTAATGGTCATAACTTTCAACCAAGTCAGTATGGCACCATGAATGGCATTCAGAGAAGGGAAAGCACGAATGATGATCTGCTTTGTAATAATTCTGTTAGCTCCTGTCTTCCGATCCTGAAGGTCTATCGCCGTCGGTGGTGGATTCTGCTAGTCTATTCGTTGTTGGCGTTTATGCAAGGAGGACTTGGCAATGTGTGGTCAGTCATTGCGGCTTCAGCTGAGGTTGTGTTTGGTTGGTCAGACAAGGAAATATCTTTGATGCAAATATGGATATATGCCACCTATCTTGTGGCCATGTTTCCATTTGCCTGGCTCATCGATCAAAAGGGTAGGAAGTTTTTATTTGATACTGTATTTTCAGTTTTACTTTTTCATTTCTTAGTCATGGTGTAGTATTCTGTTACAACTGACGCATACATAAGTACTCAAATGTCCGCTATTAATTTAGGGGAAAATGCAAATTTAAAGACACTATACCCTCTTTGTGTTTTAAATTTAATCTAGCTAGACGCTTCTGTAGGAATGTAATGATGACACTCTTCATCACTGATCTGTCGGAAGTTTCGCATGCACTGGCTTCCTGTCATCTAGCTAATGGGTCAAATTGTGACTCAGAATGCATAGGAGAGCTTTGTGTTCTTTCTCAAGCCACATGGTTCAATGATCAGGTTCTGTAGCCCATTGGGACTCTATGGGTCCAAGATCCATTACAATAATGTCAGCACTGTTTATTTTTTATATACTTTACTGTCTTTGTGGAATAGTCTCTCAGTAAAACATACATACTGTACCAATGGAGACAATTTCAGAAACATTTTCAGGCCATTTGAAGGCACATGTTGGCCACGTGTTGAGCGCTTCTGAGAGACTCTTAAGTGGCGCTTTATAAATGTTTTGTTACATTACATTACATTACATAATTTTTACATGTTAGATAGCCATGCTTAAGTTACTTTCAGTGACCTATGAAAATATACTGTAAACATGTACAGCTACATAGATACATACCATACATGTATGCATAGTATGTCAATATTTTGTATGTATTAGGTAGTTTTTAAATTTTCCTGTATTTGTGTGACTCATTTGTTCTTATAGGTCTTCGTATTTCCATGATGATCTCGGCCGCTTTGTTAGTGATTGGATCAGCTCTGCGTTGCATTACGACATTTCCGCCGTTTGCCACGGGGTAAGTGGACTGTGAGGCACTGCCATCTGTATTTTGTTTGGCATCAGAAACTTGAACAATATAAACATCCAATCAATCAATCAATTTTCGTTGATTAAAAATAAGCTGACAGGTACACAACTTATGCATTGATAAACGAAGGTCTTATTGGATGTTTGAAGATTAGATTAAGGCAATGTTTAGATAAAATTAGAACTACAGGCATGTTATACATATTGGACTATTAGTGTTATAATTGAGGGAAGAGAACCAATATATATTTTGATATATAGTACCTACTCTGGATATGATATTACAGTCATCTTTGTTAGGACGGGAAAAACCATGGGGACGGGGGCAAAGCAAGTATCCAGTAGGACGAATCGGAGGGAACAGCGGCTATAGAACATGATGTTGGTTGGAGGAAATGGCACCAAACAGTCCAAAGAAGTTTATGATGAGCTGTTCAGGGCTTCTGTAGCTAAACAAGTGCGTTGATATTTGGTATTAATTTATTTGGTTCATGTTTTTGCAGGTTGGCTCATTTGGGACACATCGCGATAGGACTGGCTGGCCCAGTTGCCTTTATGTCAGGACCATTCATCTCGGCCCAGTGGTTTCCTCCAGAGCAGAGAGCAACTGCTACTGCTATTGCCACCATTTCAGGGTTTGCTGGCGGAGCTGGGTGCTTTCTCTTAGGTTAGGACATTGTTTTCTCTGATATTGCTTAACTACTCTGGCTTGAACATTTATTTCTATTGCAGTCTGATTTTGCAACAAGTATCTTTGGTTGGTATGTTGGCTAGAAGTTTATTAAATGAATAGTTTATTAAATACATTTGCGTGAACTGCCAAGATATGAATAATTTTGCTGCTGTCTTAAAATTAATTGCTTTAAACATGCTACTTGCAGTTCTATCAGCTTATTGTGTCTGCCTCTCTTGGCTATCATGTCTGGACTGTGCAGCAGTTGGTGATGTGGTTGTCTCATTGCATTGTTGGAGATACTTGGTCGAAATCTGAAGTTTCTCTGTTATGTTGTTTGTTGCAGGTCCTTTGATTGTGGAAGCTCCTACGGCTAAGGAGATTATTCCACCGAGGTAATTCTTGTGACTTTTGTGACCTTTTAAATGGCTCTCTCTCTAGCACGTTCATCATATCTTTCATCAGTTTCTGTATTTTCATGTTTCTTATGTATGTATACATTGTATGTATTTTTCTAGACACTTACTATAATACTTTTTAAGTACGTCACAAAAGTCCTTCCTGTGCCGGCCCAAATGTTGTTAAAGTCATTAAGAACAAAAAGTTGATCAATAAGTGATCAATGCTCTGATAGCTAGAAGAGTCACCAAGAACATACAGAGCCCATCCGACGGATTCCCTTCCGGAGCTCATAGATGGAGAAACTTTTATATTTTGTAATCCAGAGAGATCTATTTTAGTTATACAGTAGCTTCACTGTTTTCATATTCAAAATATTTAGCTCGAAAAACGATTTGCATTTGTGTGACATGTTTTTTTTCTGTTCTTTTTTAGTGGTCTTACCAATGGCTCGAGTTCGAGTGAGTGATCAGAGTTTTTAAATTGAAACTTTGTAGATAAATCTATTGTATACTAATTTAATAAAATCCATTGCTGGCAAATAAAGTGTGCTTTGGTAATGTGCTTTTAGATAAAGACATTGTAAAGTCACTGCATCTCCTGTTGTACGTTTAGATAAAGGCATAGTAAAGTCAGTGCTTCTCCTCTTGTGAACATAAATGTAACAATATTGTTAGAGTCTAGAGTCTTTAATGCATGGATAGGATTACACCAAAGTTTCTAGCTTGAGATGTGTGATTGATAAAAGAATATCTGGTTGTACGGTATGATCTCGATATCTGAATGTCTGGCAGCCTACTACGAAATGAATAAGAAATATTTTCACTTTTACAGATATTGAAGAAATGAGAAGTGAAATTCTTCTTTGTCGCTACATTGGTAAGTTAAAAGGAAACTTTGATCTCATACTCCATTACAATATCTTGTTTTGTGAATACTTCTACCAGGTAGGTATCACTACCTGGCTTTAGCTGATGGCACATGTATGGAAAGAAACTATTGTATAATTATTTATCTAGACATTTACTATTGTGAGCATTGCCTGCGCTAGCTAGCCTAACGGATGGTAAGGTAATTTTTTTAATTAATAGGCAAATAGCGATCAGATATAACTGAAGAGGTCAACACCGATGATTTACTGCAGATGCTCAGAGACCACTGATGGATTCCCATCCAGAAATAATAAGTGTTGATAGTGGACACCTTTTAAGAGCCTCTCAAAGGTGTAATGCAGAGCAGACGAGGTATGATGCTTTTACCATTATTGCTGTTTTGTGAATGAAAAGTTTTATTTCACAAAAGAGTTCTGAAGAGTAAAGTT
Source organism: Aporrectodea caliginosa (assembly GCA_020284085.1). Lineage (NCBI taxonomy): Eukaryota > Metazoa > Annelida > Clitellata > Crassiclitellata > Lumbricidae > Aporrectodea > Aporrectodea caliginosa. Next base: position 366,898 of record JACEVL010001071.1, read on the forward strand.
CTTATTGAAAAAACTTTTCTGCTAGCTAAAGAATCAGAGGCATGCTGTGTGCCATACTCTTGGAACGAGCAATGCCCAACATGCGACAGACGAGGGCTCGTCTGGTCCTTTTGGATGCCTGAGCAAATAAAGTACAATTCTTTAGCTGATGGGGATGGTGTTTGTTGAGTCAATCAATCAGTCAATCAAAATTTGATGTAGTGCCCCTTCAAGATACCTACCCAGGGGGGTGCTCCTGGCCAGCCACTGCTAAAGAGAACAGTTTTTAAGGATAGATTGAATACTGAGGTATTTGTCCTGGGTAGGACATGGAGCTCCAGTGGAAGGTTATTCCAGGTGGTTGTCATCAACTTCTTCATCATCATCAATTGATGATGATTGATAGGTCTTAAAACTGTAGACAATAATTGATTGGACATCACGTCACATCAGTGTATTGCAAATGACGGATTGCTTTATTTTGATTGTCAGAATGCAGCCTCTGTTGTGTCGTATTCGTAATGGTCATGACATACTTTCCATCATTTCCTCCATCATCACCAAGCATAACGGCTGCCATGGGAAAACTCAACTTCACCAGCGGACTTAAAGATATCTTCAGGTTGGATTGGAATTATTTTTTTCATTTATTTTAAGCACTTATTATGTGTGAATCTGGTGATCACGTTATTATTATTTGTATTGTTACGCATTTGCTAAGCCCCACTATCCAAGAGCCAATCTTCAATCAATGGTGCTGAGCATTTGTGAGTGAAGGACTTGCTCGAGATCTCTACAGTACGTGTATATTACTATGCATCTCAGGAGTGGCTCAAACCCATACAGTTTGTGTTACAAGACAAGCACACTAACCAGTTGGCTAACATGTCCCATGACTCTGTTGACTATGATTAATATTATTGATAAGCTCTTCGGATGTAGAATGTTTATTATTATGATGATAACGATGATGATGACAACCACAATGGCAGTGATTATGTTGCCATTGATGATGATGATGATGACGACGACGATGATGATGATGATAATGTGATGACAACCCTTAAAATGATAACAGTGACGTTGAGAGCAATTAATTATTGTTGCTACAGTTGTAGATATTGCTAGTATTGTTAGGCATTAGCTACATAATTATGTACTCTAAAATATTTCTAGGGGTATTGACATTATTGTAGCCTATATGTTTTGCATCTGTTATCATTGCTTGAATTTATATTAGTGGACATGATTTTTAATTTTATGAATGATTTTACAGAGCCATTTATATAAAATGTTGTAATTACATAATTACAGTCGAGAGAACTACAACTTCTGGTTGGTCTGTCTTCCGTTCGGGATGTCCGTCAGTATCTACGGAGTTTGGAGCGGACTGTTTGGTGTAAATTTGAAGGATTTGGTGCCAGAGGTATGAACTGCTTTCTCTTAGTTAACAGCTGTGTAGAATGGCACATGGGAAGCTCTTTACTGCTGCCTTGGCAAATCCGGACCATGTTCTGAACCTGCTCCTCCCTCCTATAAGGACACTCCACTCCCAGACCGCATGAATATTAATTCAAAAGCTGTTATCTCTTGCGCTACAACCAACGGGTGGACAGCTTTATGAGGAAAACGGATTTTAACAAGAATGCTTCGTTATGCTTTATTTCATGTATTCCAAAGTGCGGTTATGCAGTTGGATAATAAAGAATATGCTTACTTACTTACATACTTGTTTCTTATCATATTCTTTTATGTTTCACTATTTCTATTCACTCTTGTCCAGGCGTTGAAGGTGCTCTTGCCTGTGGCGCAAGAGATAACGGCTTTTGGATGAATATTCACAGCATTCAGTTACACTCGCCAATTGGCAGTCTCTTGGCTGATGATAAAGGCTGTGGCATTTACTGTCCCAAGCCACATGCAGTGCCATACACAACTTTAGCTAGAGGGATCTAGTACCTTGAGGAAATATTCGGGGTCTAGAACACCGAGCCCCCTAACAACTAAGGGATCTGGAGAGCATTGTTAGCTTCCCAGTGGGGTGGGTCTGCAATGGAGTCCCATAAGCCAACACTTCTTAAGGATTTTACATCATATATTCATTTATTATCAGTCGGGATAAACTGCAGCCCGTTACATGACAGCAATAGTAAGGACAGAAGAATAAGTTGTATACTAGCTCAATTGTTCAAAGTTCAACTGAACAGCCATGAGATCCAGTACCTGTATTAAACCAGCCTTTGAACAATTCAGCTTTTGCACCTTGCTCGTAAACTGTGGTTAAATGTGATCACAGCAGATTTATCCAGGATCTTGATAAACAAGTTTGTCATCTAATGCAATCTCTAGGACAATCTTGTGCAGCATCTTTTCTGCTCAAAACACTCAGTTTTTCTCATGAGTTTGATGCATTTGTCTGGAGGCTTTTGGGTCAATGATAAGAAGATGTATCAGTAGCCATTGTGTGTGTTGCAGCAAGACATTGGTTGGCTTGGCTTCTCAGCCGTGTCTGCCGGATGCGTCGCCGCTGTTCTCTTTGGCAGGTAATTACGACAGAATTACATCTGTGTCGTTTGTTGAAGCAGTGCACATTTATTTTAAAACTACCATAGAATATGCTTTTTTAGATTACTTAGATGAACAAATGTGCAGCAATTTTCTTTCTGAGTTTCTTATGAGACTCATTATAATGAGTTATCATTATCATTATCATCTTGATACATACATGTACATATATTATACATTTGTTATTTCCTGGATTAGTTTTGTAGTGCCTGTTATTTATTGTATTAAAAGGAGAAGGTGAAAATTAGTAACTAGCCAGGTCTAACATAGGAGAATGCAACTTTAAAAATCTAGGGTGTTGTGCTTCAAAAAGTATAAAGCCTTTATGACGCAGTATCATGGATAAGCTAAACTGTTGGAAAATATTTAGCCATCTGAGACTTCACTTGCATGAATCATGAATTCGTATTTAAATATGGGCAGTTGTTTATAGAGTTCTTTTTCGTAGCAAACCAGTGACTCTGGGTTCAAACCTGCTGAGTGAACTATGGGCAGATTATTTACTGATGGGTGCCACTATTTATCATCACTAGGATGATATATAAGGTCTGATCAAGATAGACTGTCTTTCTTAGATAAATGAGTATTGATTGTACACCAAGGTGTGGTTGGCAATTGGTTTATTAAAGGATATTCTCACTTACTTATTTCCTAACTAACTTACTTGATGTGAAAAACATTTACTGTCAGGATGCTATATACTTTTAACTGTGTTTATAAGATGTCTGTACAACAAAGTACGATTAGCAATTGGTTAATAAAGAATATACTTTCTTATTTACATTCCTATAGCCAAGAGGTGTAATTTGGTGACGGGTTGGGCAGGGAAGTTAGCGGCTAGTCTTGAAATGCGGGGTCTGTGTACACCAAGGACTGTGATTCATCCATTGCTGGATGAAGGTCTTAATAATAATAATAATAATAATAATAATAATCTTTTCTTCATTGAAGCGCCTGACAAACGCACTGCGCTGTACATTTACATGTTATGCAATTGAAACAACAAATGACAGAAGTCATAAATTTTAACTACTAACAGAACAGACAGCCTGCAATGCAGGAAATAAGGAAATGTGTGTCTCCCACAATGGTATCTGGCAGACTACCTTTCACCTTCTCTTATAGCGGATGCACAGGATTAGTTTCTAAAGCTTCTGTCACGTTTTCTTGTATTTTAGGGCCTCCGATATATTTTTTGGTCACATGAAGTTATTTCTGCTGCTGCTCAACGTCACCTGCATACTCTCGACATTCTGGTTTCTTCTCATTGCACAGAGATACATCGAATACTCAAGAGGTAGGTGTCTTAATGAGTTGAGGTTTTACTTACAAGTTATTCATGTTGAATGGGATGATTATTTCCTGGTTTTAGTGCTTACAGTTTGACCAACCCATTTAATGAACTTTGAGTGAAGACTAGTATTGTATTTTAGTTCTAGAACTATTGGATGAAGAGTAGTTTTCTATTTAATTTAAGAACCATTTATTGACTCTGCATAGGTCTTGTAACAAAGAGAGTGCAGGTTCCAGTCTGTGCTGCCTGCCTCCTTCTGGGACCTTATGTAAATGAGTACCCGTGATTCCACGTGGCTCATAATGTAATTATTATTAGCACTCAAAATAGTAATTCTCTGTACTTTTCTACTGAGCCGCTTGCACCTCGTAAATAAGATGAAGTGATTGTGATTCTCAGTGTCAGGTTTCGCTCCACACTGGCTCTGATTTGCAATGACAGTGACTTATCTGTTCTGTTAGTAGTTAAGATTTATGTCTTCTGTCATTTGTGTTGTTGTGAATTGTTTCAATTGCATAACTGTACACTGTAACCGGTTGAGGTTTGTCAACCGGATTGTTTCAATAAACGAAAATATTATATATGCACAACAAGGCCTTGCATTCAGTGGGTCAATGTCCATGAAGGCCCTTTCACACATATCTGCACTGTCAAAATTCAAGAACCAGGAGATCAAGGCTGATGAATGAATCAGCAATTGTTTGTTTTGAATGGTGTTTTGTTTATGTTTGGTCTGTACCATTATTTTTTTGCTAATGACGGATGCCTTGCACATTAAATATGGGTGTTATATGCATGCATGTGTGATTTTTTTGTTTCATATATTTTTTTATTTTATAAAATGTGAAAAACATCTTTACTCATTGTGTTGCTTTGCTTTCCTTGCAGTCCAACTGTTCGCAGCTGCCATTCTTCAAGGTCTGTCAAACAATGGTGCTGTGCCGTTGTACTATGAGCTTGCCATAGAGAATACGTATCCTGTGCCAGAAGTTTGTATCAGCACGATAATGACGATCGTCTACAACATCCTTCCGCTTTTCTTTCTCCTCATCTTCCTCATTCCTAATGTTGGTGAGTACCAAGATTTAGTGTGACTTCCACTGGCAGATGGTTTGGTAATAAGGTATTTGGGTTTTTATACCAACATTTGACTACTGCAGTGGCTTTCAAACAGGATTCCGTGGAACCTAGGGGTTCCACAGCCGTCAGCCATAGTTTCCGCTGCAGTTCAATATAAAATTAATAACACTGACTGAATACATAAAGGATGAGCAAAGAGCTTTCAATCACAGCTGATGCTGGCCATTGGATTGACCTCGCCCATTAGTCACTGGTGGCTCTTCAATCTACCCTCGACAGATGCCTTTTCTACATACTCTACATACTCCTTGTGCCTTGACGGCTAACCGGATGTACGTCATCTTCCACCTGTGAAGGACTGCTCGTTTGGCAGTATGATCATGTGTGCAAATGCTGTCACTTATCGTCACTCTACTGGCGCAACTTGGCTCACAGACTTTGAACATCCATGCCATCGTCAATTGGTTGGTTCCACGCGTGTGCTTGGGCCCGCCACTGGTGACTCTTTCAGCTTACTATGCATTGCTTTGCTAACTGATGTAATATTTTCGTTCTTAATGACATTTAGCATCATATAGGCTAGCACAGTTAGCGCCTCTGAGTAGATATTTTGAAGGGATGCTGTATAAATGTTCAATTGCATTACTATGCTAAAATTATTAGCATTGTTAACCCTCAAGGATTACAAGCCATACCCTGTTCCTCATCCTTACCTTATCCTTCCTCCTACCCCCCCGCCCCGATTCTCGATCCATGTCCTCTGATTTTACTGTGATTCACCCTTGGTCTGTGACTGCTTTGGCTTTCTGAATGTTTTCTCCAATTCAGCTGAGATCCTCTTCCCTGTAATTTTCCAAAAAAGCTGGGGGAAGTGAAGACAAGCCTGGGTGCACACTTGATGAATTAGTTCATGTGTGGTTTGGTTGTTTTTTTAGGTACTCAGTGGATGAACTGGTTTATGTATGGCGTCGTTATTGCCTGTTTTCCTGTACTCATTGCCTTCAAAGAGAAATACAAGCGCCTGATGGTTGACAAGGGAACCGTTCCAGCACCTCCTAACATCCAAGCCAGTTTCGAACAAAGCCTCTCCCGTCAACAGTCAATTGATGCCTAGTTGAACTAGACATTTTTAATCTGTCTGAATGTGATTTATGCAATGTTTTAGTCATATTAATCTGCATTTGTAATCATGGTATTACATTGAAATTGAGTAAAGTGATGTAAATGATGATTTACGTAGTTCAATTTTAGTAGATTTACTCAACATTTGTGCTAATATAACCAAGGCATAGGGAAACCATTTTAGGAAAGACTTAACGCTTTAACGACAAGCTGCATTGGTTTCCCATTCACTTTTAGTACACACTAGTTGTTAAAGTGTTAAAGTAGGACAGCTAGTGAGAAATGAGGTGCATATCGGACAGTAGGTTAATTGACAGAAATCCCACCATGTGAAACTATTTCAGAAATGGAGTAGGTAATGGTAGAGACATCTTCAGCTGTCGACAGGAATCCGTTGTATGGTTCCACGTGTGTGCATTGTGACTCTTAGCTTACTGTGCATTGTTTTGCTAACTGATATAACATATTCATTTGTAATGACATTTAATATCATATAGGCTAGCGAAGAGAGCGCCTTTGAGTAGATATCTTGAAGGGGCGCTATATAAATGTTCATTTGCATTACATGTAAATATTTTAATTCTGTTTTAAAACTAAAGCTTCATTGTGTTAAGCTTATGTGATTTGATCGCTTTGAAGCATTGACACCAGGTGGCAGCAGTTAACCAGTATTTCATCATAAAACTAATCTAATCTAATCTAAGAACTTCTATAGCACCATTGTCATGATGCTTAAGGCAGCAGTCGATGGTCGCTACCATGCAAAACTGTTGTGCAAACTGAATTCCAGGTTGAGTCTGGTCGAAAGCCAAGAAGGGAGTCCAAGGAGACACGAAAACTGTATGGAGGAAATGAATTCAGGAAAAAGATGAGATTGTAGTTGAGGTCTGAAGGCCAGAACCGACTTTGCAGGACGAACCTTTGCCGGAAGAGGGTTCCAGAATCTGGTCAGCAAGTGAAAAGACGCACCTACATAGAGCCATCCATGTCCATGGCATATTCAGATTGAGAAGACCTGGTTGAGTACAGATTGCTTTTCTATGGGGCAAAAATGCGGTTAAGTAGTACCGGTGATATATATTTGTATATATATGTATATGTTCATTGTTCAGGCTGAGAGATGCAGTTATTTAATATATGTCCTCCATTGGCTGCCTGTGCCGTTCCGCATCGAGTTCAAGCTCTGTCTGCTTGTCTTTAAATCACTACACGGAGCTGCGCCCGAGTACCTGCGCGATTACTGCACTGGGACTCATTCCTCCGCGTCCGGGCTCCGGCTCCGATCGCTTGCGAAGATTGATCTCCGTGTGCGGAGGATGAGGACGCGCTTCGGTGATCGTGCTTTCTCGGCCGCCGGTCCTCGATGCTGGAACAGACTTCCTCCTGCTATCCGATTGACCGACTCATTGGACTCTTTTAAATCCATGCTAAAATCACATTTGTTCGCCAGGGCTTATCCCGACTGCTGTTAGTTGTCTTGTAAGGCGCCCTTGTAACGGCATGGCCGTGTTACGGCGCCATATAAATTGTCGTAATTATTATTATTATTATTATTATGTTCAGAGAAGCATATATGTATATCTTCAGACTGAGGGTGACTCAGTTCAGTTGACTGAAGTGGCTTTAAAAGATGCTAAATGTTGTGTGAGAAATACTTTGCAATTAGGAGAAGGGTAAATTGATCCAGTTGTTTGATTACTGTTGCCATTTGTGCACCTCAGCTGAAGGTGTCCTCCAACAGTAGAACCACGTGTCTCCCGATCATATCGTTCATATGGTAGAAGTAAATGGCTGTGACCTTCCAATGGCTGATTGGTGGAGGTGAAATATACCTTACAATTGGGTGCTCGGCTGTTCTGTACTTCCTCTGTGTAAGAAAGGACTTTGCTCAATTGAGCAGTTCATGATTGCTCCAAGAGGCATTGATTACCCACTATTCATGAGATCAATACCATACAGATTAAGGACAACAGACGTGGTTTAGATATTGAGATACAGTGTTAAATGAGATTAGGTTGCAGTTTGTGGTGATACATATATGAAATAGATTTTGACTTTAAGTGCAATACAGACATGTTATGCAATGGAAATCTGTGGTGTATGGTAATTTAGGAAGGTTGTTTATTTGTTAGAGAATAAAAATGGATAGGGTAATTGTGATAATAATTATGTAAGTGTACATGTTTTTGTAAGGCGACTCTGCGATCGCGGCCCTGCACATTTTTCAACGAATTGAGCAGGTGAGATTGTTCGTCACCGCTGCCCGTTTGAATGGATGCCACGCCTTTTAGGGTCCCTGTGTACGGACCGTGCTAGCCTGAAATTTAAATCTTGTAAATAAGCTACAATCATTATGCGAACCGGTATCCTCGCGCCCGAGAGCGTTGACATATGCTCTAACCAGTGTAGTAGTAGGTGTAGTAGTTTGGCCTCTCCCTGTACATGACACCCATGTTCATTACTATTTTCTTTGGTAATGTATGTGTTCTTATTCATCTATATGCATTGTGCAAGTTCTACAGTAATTGAAATAATTTTTGTTCGATAAGAAGTTTATCTTTTGTTGTAAGTTTTGTTCATTTATTTATAAATGACAGGAGTGTCCATATTCAGCTGTTAAGGGCTTTACTGGCTTAGGTTTCAGAATTTTTCTAGTCGTTGAGTGAATACTAAGTAAGTCTTGTTAACATTATTACCAAAAGGTATTTTAGGAGGAGACTGAAATTGAAAAAGTGTGCTGATAGCATGATTAATTTGGTTTTTAAGAAGTTACTGTAAGCTTCCGTAGAAGGCCAAGTTATGCTATTAAAAATTTTTCAATTTCTTGTTTTTATAAAGCAATAAAAGCATGATGATACACAGTTGGACAAAATTTCTAATAAAGTTTATTTTTTATTTTATTCATAATTATCCGTTTAATTTTATTCCTTATGATACAAGTTGTATTGTGCACTGTTTGTCAAGGATTTAGCTATCACTAATTCAAATTTCTGAAATGTTGTTTTAGGTGTCCCTAGTTAGCGGGATCTTGATCCCTTTTGGGACTCCTCTTGCGGCCAATCCTGATATTTTATGTTAAATGTTATGTGATTTTTATTTGACATGGCTTCAATAAAAGAGTTTTGATTGATTGATTGATTTGATTGTATGTATTTGTACTCTTTTTGGCAGTGATACTGACTAAATGTATAGCAGTTCTGTAGTCACGCTCTTCAAGGTTTTATGTATATGTATCATATGTCATATATTTCTATTGGGGCATTTGTATGGAGTGCAGCCTCTAGTACCATAATTAATTATGACATGTTTTTGGATGGCCACGTGTTGAGTGCTTCTGAGAGACTCTGTAAGTGGTGCTTTATTAATGTCTTGTCACGTTGCGTAATACGTTACATTACAAAGCATTGCAAATCATGTGGATCAAGATAGTGAACATTGTAGTTTAAGCTTGATATGATGCATTTAATGCATTCATGTTTAAATGTAATTATAGCCAAATTTTCATATAATTATTACCCAGTTTGCATGTAATAATTACCCAATTTTTGCATGTAATTATTACCTAATTTGCATAGTATAGATAGAGTATTTTGTAGCAGATGTTTTCTGACTGTTTTCTGCTAAGACCTGTTGCATGCTGTGAAGGTTTGCAGTAGGATTTTACGATGCTAACGTACATTAAATTGGATTATAGAAACAGATAATGTGTGGAATAATGATGATCATTAGGATGATGATGCAAGACAATGCCAAACAGACATGCATTCATTGTATGTCTGTATCTCCTCAGAAAATAATCAGAGACCTTTATGGAGTTTTGCATTTATTTTTATCTTTTTTATTGGTGCGTTATTAGTATTAGATACTCAGTGAATTACGTACAGCTCGCATTTATTTTAGCAAATTTTTTCAGCGTTTCTATGATTAAAAGTTATGGAATTTTTTAGTTAATCATGTAGTCAGCTGTTTAGTACCATTTTCATTCGATACTCTCTTTAGTTGCAATTGTAATCGTTTACATGTGTAGAAAATTATTATTTATATTTGCTTCAGAATGAGATAAATCTGTCATTTATTTAGGACATAGTGAACCAGGTATCTACTATGTTTTCGGAGTAATGGTGGATTGCTTCTAATTAGAAGCGAATTAGTACATTTTTAAACAAATTAAATTTTGTGATTTTTAGTTGATTTTGTTAGGAATTTGGTTTTATTTTATGCACCTTTGAACTGGCTTTGTTGTTTTTTTTATTTTATGATGATACACATTAAATTGAATTAATAAAACTAAAAGTCATGCCAGACTCGATGACGAGGAGTAGGAGTCTAGTGTTTTCTTGAAGTGGTCCTGTATAAATTTCTAATTACAGTTACAGTTAATGGTATTAATACACCGTTGCTGTCCAGTTAGTAATCTGAAACCCCTTCTTTAGGGTAAGTCGATGCATAGTGGCGAGAGCTCGTTATCATGGTCCCGAACACTTTCCAAAAAACACTCAGAAACACTGGTGAAAGGAGGAAATAACTTCAAGAATGCATGCTACATGTAGTTCACCTTAGATCTCGAAGCCTGAAGAAACGAAATTGGTGAGCAAAGGTTTGCATATGAGTGATATGACAAACTAGAAGAAGACAAAAGCAGTCCTTTAAGCTAGCCCTGAGCCAGCCATGAGTATGAAGTGTTAGTGTTTCTTAGCTTTGGCATGCGAGGGTGGGTGCAGTTGCGTAACGAAGGGTTTCAGCGCCCAGGGGCAAGAGTTGATGAATGCGCTCCTTTTTAATTTTCTTGTTGACTTTTAATCGTTCTTGTCGCAGTACTGTGTTCCACTGAAAGCCAATTTTGCAGTTGCCCCCCTCTGCCCCTCCTTAGTTATGCCACTGGGTGGGTGGCCAGCCCTCTTCCTCACCGTCTCATCTTCCCACCGACAGTGTACGGTCAGTGTACACATTATACCTGAGTTGGCTAGGGGGTGCTGGTGGAACAGAAATTTTGAACGAAATTTTTGCCCTAGCAAAAGCGGGGATTTGATTAACAGTCCAGACTGTCCAGCGCACTAACCACTACACTATCAAGCACCCCCTGACAAACTAACCGACCAAAAATGACACACTAGAGATACCTTTGACATTGTGCTAAAAGCACTGGGGACTGTAGGCCCATATTTTAAGGTGTAGGGCCAATACCATTGCATTTCTCTCATTTAAGATTGCAACTTGTTTATCCAGCATCACTCGACTGCGGGTTTCTCTGACCAGTTGAACATCGACGAGGCTTCTCCATTTGTGACCACAGAATAAGGGTGAGGTCATCCGGTCTGTTGCCACTTGCCATCATCTACGTAACCCATGGTGAGCTGGGATGCTGCAGTGGCGTCAAGATAGTTTGAAGGGAAGCAGAAAAGTAAAGGGCCCGTAGGATCGCTCTGTTGAGGGCCGATCTGGGAGAGAAGAAGATTGATTGTGCCGTATTGCAGGTTCGAGGGTTCGGCGGCATAGGCCAAGTGGCAAAAGGATGCGAGAATTGTGAAAATAGAAGGTCCACGGATTCCTTAGTGGCTTCGAAAGCTAGTGCGGATCAGGTCGCGAAAAATTAGGTCGTTCAACGTCGCGTGTCCAAAAGATCGACCAGGACCCAGAGGACAGGAGAGCCAGTGCAGACCATCCGCGGCCACGGGAGAGCCGCAAAGGCATCTGTGTAATTTATAACAGAGGGGACCCCAGTCGGAGGCCAACCGCCACCCTGACTGACTCATCGTCCAGTCTGAGCCCGCACGAGGAGATGGGGAGAACCAGCAGCCAGTGGCCGGAATTGAAACCACTGTAAGCTAGGTGTGCTTGATGGAGGTACGGGAGGATCGGAAATGATTTGATAGGTCAGAGGTTTCTCCAAAGTAGATTGCCTGTGGATAAGGCTACTCTCCGGGGGCTACATCGATTTGGTCTTCAGCAAGCGGGATAGCATCGCCCCATATTGTCAGTTGATAGCGAATGTGTTACTTAGCATGATTGACTGGAGCGAAAAGGTAACTGCGGCTGAAGCCAAAAAGGCGGGAAGTGCCAGCGAGGTTAACGATTTTGGTTCGTAGTCAACCAGAGATGGGAAGCGAGGCTTGAAGCTACTGACCCTCTGACAAAAGAAGAGTTAGGGCTCCTATTAGTCCCAAGCGTAGAGCTCCGTCGTATAGCGTTAGGTCCGGGCGGTCCGCGCAATGGCACCAACGTAAAGTGTGTAGAAGTTTCAATGAACTCCGCGCAAGGGCACCAACGTAGGCCTAAAGTGTGGAGAAGTTTCAATGAACTGAGCGAATGTCTTAATAGGGTATGGGCGCTGTGCCTTAATTACTGTGTCCCGTAGTCTCTTCAGCGCACGCATGAGCTTTTGCCGTACTTGTCCTAATTAGCCTTCCCAAGTGCACCAAAAGCATTTGAGCTCCAGTAGTGTTGCATCGTCAGAGGCTATACCCGCATCTTCCCACCCAATGTCACATCATCTAAAGTGGCGTAGCAAGGTTTTTAGGGGCCCTTGTGCAGAGCTTCGGTGGTGGGCCCCTTGAAACTCCTTCGATTTCAACAACAAAAACAACGCTGTGCAAAAGGCGCTGTTGCATACAACATAGGCCTAAATAAGGTCAGATAATTAAATTGGATAAGTCACAAGTGCCAAGTCTACGGCAGTCTAAAGAAGGAGAATCCTAAAAGTTAAAACGTTCGATTAGGCCTATATATTCTGAAAGGAAAGCCCCTCTGACGGTCTGACCACCGGGGGCCCTTGTGCCTACGGAGGCCCTTGTGCCCTGCACAACCTGCACAACCCATTGCTACGCCACTGATCATCTACGTAACCCATGGTGAGCTGGGATGCCAGTGGCGCCAAGACGGGTTGAAGTGGAAGCAGAAAAGTAAAGGACCTGAAGTATCGCCCTGTTGAGGGCCGATCTGGGAGAGAAGAAGATTGAATACGTGTGCCGTACGTATTGCAGGTTTGAGGGTTCGGCGGCATAGGCCAAGTGGCAAAAGGATGCGAGAATTGTGAAAACAGAATGTTACATCTGGTCTCTGTAAAGGTTACTGACTGTTAATTGACAAATAAATTCATCAATTACAGGAGCATGAATGTCACCGTATTCGTTTACCACTGCTATTTACCTACCCTTACGTGGAGTTATGCTCCTGTAATTGATGGAAGTTATTTGTCAATTATTGGCAAAGCATCATAAAACTCTAATTTCACCATTATAGAGGGATAATTGTCCACGTTATCAAGAAATCGCTTAGAAAAATATGCCGCAACTAGGTGCTGCTTAAGCGTTTCCACGTTTAACGTTTAACCTGTGTCAGAGATAGCTAATAGCTATAGGGAGCAGACCTCCTGAGCTTTTGCGCAAAGCAAAGAGGTTGGCTCCAAAAAGGGTAGCACGAACATGGAGGGGGCATGTGCCTTCTAACAGTAAATTAACCAGGGCCGTGATCGCCGAGAACAGCTCGGAACCCGAATGGGCATGGCTAGCCAGTTCCAAAAGATGTTGGGGCAGAGACCATAGGGGCCCCCAGAGGATCACGCCGGAAAGGTCCGGATGCAGGAAAGCAACCCCCGCTTCCGTGACTTGAATCGGGTTGTTAGCAGGGAGGAGAGGGATGGGTAGACGGTCTGGAATGGGTGGGGTGCTTTAGACGGAGATCCTTCAGCGTGGCCTCATTGATTTGGACCGGCTCGTCATCCGAGTAGAGGATCCGCGCCGCCTCCCTGATGTTGCCGTCTAGGCCCGTCTTCAAGTTTTGCCGAGACCGCTGCGGCAATCGTCCGCTCCCTACTAGTCTTGGCAACCCACTGCCCCTCAAGGCACGGGCTCTCCTGTGGGGAAAAGAGGACCGGAACCTTAACGGACACGGTGGAGAAGAATTCATAAGCCCGATGTTTTAATCTTGAGGTCAGGTTGTGACGTTTGCCACTCTAACATGCAGTGCTAGGGTGAGGACCCTAAAACCGAGCAATTGCTGCCAAGGGAGCGGAGAGAGCGGATCCCACAGTCCAACAATCTGCTTCGACTGTGTTTAGCTGTGTTGAGTAGCCTATGTGTTTTAGGATCCTAACTTGAAAGGAAGGTTGATGGATTAGAATCGACGCGGGGCGTCTACTGGTGGTCCCGGTGTCCCTCTCTATCAGGGTTGCCAGATTTCGGAAGTGCTTGGTCGCGAGATCACGTCTAAAAGTAGCCCAAAAGTCGCGAACTGAACAGCTAAATGACAATATTAATAAATTTTTGCAAGGTACGTCAAAAGTCATACTTTTTTTGGTTTCGTGAAGACACGTGATGAAACCATTGACGTAAAAATTTAGATGGCAGACTGTTTCGTGCCTACCGTTGACTAGACCCTAGTCCGTTGTCCGTAGAGCATGTTTTTATTACTAACTAAGCCACACCACACATGAATAGTAGCTAGTAATAGTGACCCAGTAGCCTACTGCAGTCAATTTAAGAGAATTCATAATGTCGCCGTCGCGACCGCGGGACAATTCAAAAGTAGCCCAAATATCGCGAGGTCGCGAGGACGAAATTTGCAGTCGCGAGCGCATTGAAAAGTAGCCCAACTCGCGCTTTTCGCGACGACCTGGCAACCCTGCTCTCTATAGGCCCGGGGCGGGGCCCGATCAGACGGAGACTGCTGTAGGAGCCAGGGCATGGGTTATCCTTATGTACATGTCGGTGTACCAAGCCGTTCTTATGATGCACCTTCCACTTGGAAAACAGACCCCACAAATTCCTTAAGCCTTCTGTTGGGACCGCGTCGCTGCGACGTAGAGAAAGTGTCGTAAGACTCCGGTTCCGGTTCCATGTGAGCCAAATGAAAAACGCCAAGACGACGCTAAGCCGGTCAGCAGATGGGGTGGTAGGCGACGAAGTTTCGCGATGCCGTCGTAAAAACCCTTCAATCTCTGCCTGAAATCGATTCAAAGCAGGTTGATATACGACATACAATACAATACAATATCAGACAAGGGACGTGACAGTAGCCGATCTTCGATCTCGAAGACCACGAACTAGAAGCCTCCTCTGCCAATGGATCTGTGAACGTTACAGAAACATCGTGTATAGCAGTCGAACTTGAAGGCTGGTGTAAAAAGGCGGAAGGTAACAGCATATCGGCACTACGAATTTCCAGGACACCGTTTCTCACAGGTAAAGATAAATCATTCAGACAGAGGTCGAGGATTCAAATCCCCGCCATGTCTGGAAGATGTGAGCGCTCTAACCAGGCGGTAGGCGGATGTGGGCGCTCTCACTACAGACAGTAGGCCTAAGCGGACGAGAAGGACGCCGCAATGGGCACTGAGCTAATGCGTATGTTGGGGCTACGACGTTGAGAGCATTGTCCCTTGCTCATGTTGATATTGAGAAGACTCCACAGTACCGTTCTCAATTATTCATTCATTCATTCAAAAAATGTATAGCTTCCCTTCAAGGTTCCTACTCAGAGGCGCTCCCTGTGCTATTAGACTTCGTCGAAGTCGCGTTGAAGTTCTTCGTTTTTGAAACGCATTATACCCTACTCGTTCGCGTACCCATGGGCGCCCGCAGATGTTTTTGCAGGAGGGGCAAAACACAATGGTCACCTTTAAATTTTTAGCAAGAGCTTGGAAAATGCAAAACAGGAAATTAAGAACATGAATATTTTTCATAGAGGTTTTTTAAATTTAAAATTTAAAACAATATTCAAACAAATTTTGATTGGATATTGTTTTAAATTAGTGCTTCAGTTAAACACCAAAAAGTAGTGGTTAATAAAATACAGCCCGTAAAAACAAATTTTTTTACTATATCCATCTAGTATCCTATAATGGGTCTTATGAAGCAGTTACCTCTACAAATATATAGTCCGCGTTCATTTTACAACATAGCATGCGTTTAATGATGCAGCGCACCCGTTTCTGTTGCGGCCAATGGCAACGCTGGCCAATGGCAACGCTGCGTGTCGGAAAAGGGGATTCCCCGATTCGAAAATTTGAGTCCCCGATTCTATAAGCTAGCCTTTTTTGGGGGAGCTGAAATTATGATAGAATGAAGTGTGTGCGAGGGCGAGTCTATGTGCCAAGTTTCATGACGATTGAATGATTGTAAGTGATCGAATTAGTCGTCGCAAGATTTGACTTTTTCTGTTGCGGCCAATGGCAACGCTGGCCAATGGCAACGCTGCGTGTCGGAAAAGGGATTCCCCGATTCGAAAATTTGAGTCCCCGATTCTATAAGCTAGCCTTTTTGGGGGAGCTGAAATTATGATAGAATGAAGTGTGTGCGAGGGCGAGTCTATGTGCCAAGTTTCATGACGATTGAATGATTGTAAGTGATCGAATTAGTCGTCGCAAGATTTGACTTTTTAGCCTGTGGCACAAGCAAGATTCCCGCAAGTTAAACTAGATGGATATAAAATACAGCCCGTAAAAACAAAGTTTTTTACTATATCCATCTAGTATCCTATAATGCGTCTTACGAAGCAGTTACCTCTACAAATATATAGTCCGCGTTCATTTTACAACATAGCATGCGTTTAATGAGGCAGCGCACCCGTTTCTGTTGCGGCCAATGGCAACGCTGGCCAATGGCAACGCTGCGTATGGGAAAAGGGGATTCCCCGATTCGAAAAGTTGAGTCCCCGATTCTATAAGCTAGCCTTTTTGGGGAGCTGAAATTTTTATAGAATGAAATGTCTCCGAGTGCGAGTCTATCTGCCAAGTTTCATGACGATTGAATGATTGTAAGTGATCGAATTAGTCGTCGAAAGATTTGACTTTTTAGCCTGTGGCTCAAACATAGTTACATAGTTACATAGTTACATTCAAGATTTCCGCAAGTTAAACTAGATGGATATAAAATACAGCCCGTAAAAACAAAGTTTTTTACTATATCCATCTACTATCCTATAATGCGTCTTATGAAGCAGTTACCTCTACAAATATATAGTCCGCGTTCATTTTACCACTACGGCCAATCACAACGCTGGCCAATCACAACGCTCCGTATCGGAAAAGGGGATTCCCCGATTCGAAAAGTTTAGTCCCCGATTCTATAAGCTAGCCTTTTTTGGGGAGCTGAAATTTTGATAGAATGAAGTGTGTGCGAGGGCGAGTCTATATGCCAAGTTTCACGACGATTGAATGATTGTAAGTGATCGAACTAGTCGTCGCAAGATTTGACTTTTTAGCCTGTGGCTCAATCAATCAATCAATCAAGCAAGATTCCTGCAAGTTAAAGTAGATGGATAAATAAAATACAGCCCGTAAAAACAAAGTTTTTTACTATATCCATCTACTATCCTATAATGCGTCTTATGAAGCAGTTACCTCTACAAATATATAGTCCGCGTTCATTTTTCGACTGCGGCCAATCACAACGCTGGCCAATCACAACGCTCCGTATCGGAAAAGGGGATTCCCCGATTCGAAAAGTTTAGTCCCCGATTCTATAAGCTAGCCTTTTTGGGGAGCTGAAATTTTGATAGAATGAAGTGTGTGCGAGGGCGAGTCTATATGCCAAGTTTCACGACGATTGAATGAGTGTAAGCGATCGAACTAGTCGTCGCAAGATTTGACTTTTTAGCCTGTGGCTCAATCAATCAATCAATCAAGCAAGATTCCCGCAAGTTAAAGTAGATGGATAAAAATATGTATCAATTTTCCAGTGGGCAAGTGCCCCCTCTTGCCCCTATGTTCGGGCGCCCATGCGCGTACCTCTTAACGCCGACTGTATTTTCGTCCGCGTAGGCCTACCGCATGACGGCAGGGCCCAGCTAAGTGCTCAGTGTGGCGTCCTTCTGGCGAGAGCACCCACATCTTCCTGCTGTGCAGGGATTTGAATCCCTGACCTCGGCTTCAGCACGTTAACCACAAAGCCACATTGCACCTCAGAATTACTATTACTGTAGTAGACTAACAAGACTTTTGGTATGATAACAGAGTTTGCATTTACATGTATCAGGTGAGGTAAAATCGACGTCAATAACACCCATAGCCTACACGTCATTAAACAATGGATGATCAACCGAGTATTGTTCAGGAGGCTAAGTATTTGAACAAGAATAGCGCAAACTGATGAAACTGCAATAAATCGAATCAAATGTGGGGTTAAAAGACAAACTGGATCAAGCATGAAGGACCAGTTGTTCACTTGTTCTCCCATCGTAGCCTACAATTAAAGCTTGCCGTTCATCTATAAGTAACCCTTCGATCGTGCATGCATGTACGCGTACGTCGTTCACATTATGTTATGCATGAATATAATGAGTGCATATATATTGTGCATGCACTAACCATGCACCACACCATTCACCTTTCGCCGACCACGCAACGATTGCTGAGCTAATATTAACAGCCGCAAAAGTCGATCGCGCATCGGGGCTCCGAAATAATAGGCCTCAGGAATAGCCTAATAGTCCTAACTGTACAGTAGTTGCAGGGACAGGTAGACCGGTGGTAGGCCTATACTAGTAGGAAATGCATCTATGTGCCTATAAATATGGCATGACCGGTGTTGTGCCAAATCAGGCCCGTAAAATAGTCCCAACAAATATTTGTTCTGATTGGTTCACGTGATTGGACACCAAATTTTCTTTCTAAAAATAGAACTCTTGCGTCGATACCGTTTGCTACCTGGCTGACGTTTCGTGGCGTCAGAACCACGTTTATCATAATTACGACCGCGTAAGTAGGCCTACAAACCGCTTTTACCACTCACGAAAATGATTGTTTCCTTGCTGTCAAGGAAAAAGATTACTTTAAAATTTGCGTCAATTTACTTTCGAAAATGTGGGAGGCGTCTGAACCGTTTTCCCTCACGAAATATCCGACACCACACCCACTGCCAAACCGCTTAGGCCTGGATGATATAGTAGCGACTTGTAGGCTAATTAGCAGCATTATGCCCGCACCTGAAGAGAGAAGACATGCGCACGCTATTCTGTGTAAGAATACAGGGCCTACACGGAAAGGCCACGCATAAAGCATTTATTACTAATTATAACGCCGGTCGCTGCATTGAATGCGTGAACGCGTGCAGTGTTTCGCCAGGGTCTGCACATAGAAGAATACGCCTGGGAATGACTACATAAAATAAAGGGAGGTAAATCCAGGAAAATGCTAGAGGCACAAAGGGAGAAAGGAGGAGGAGAGGAAGAGGAAGAGGAGGAGGAGGAGGAGGAGGAGGAGGAGGAGGAGGAGGAGGAGGAGGAGGCTGTGGGGAAGGCAGACGTCAAGGAAACAGAGCAGGATGAATGGGGAGAGGAGATAAGGAAGAAGAGAAGAAGGAAGAAAGAAAGAGGAAGGATACTTTAGAGAAGGAGGCAGAGGAGGAGGAGGAAGAGAAGGAATAGGAGGCAGAGGCGGCGCCAGACATTTTTTTAACCACAGCATAGCCAGAGCAGTCATACAAGTAACCAGTGCAGGGGCGATTTATGCCCAAAGTAAATTCTCGGCAGGGCAAAAATTCTGGCAGCCTTGTGGCAGGCCAACGACCAGGGCAAAGGCTTTTTACCAGGGCATTTGCCCAGGCTTGGGCTGCTGTAGCGCCGCCACTGATAGGAGGGTGAGGATGAGTATGGAAAAGAAGAGGAGGAAGACGAAGAGGAGGAAGACGAAGAAAGGGAGGAAGGAGAAGACGAGAAGTGTTATAAAGATGAGGCAAAAGAGGAGGGTGGGGAGATGGGGAAGACAGGGGTGAATAGAGAAGGAGGAATGAAATCTGCAAGAGGAAGGATTGATGGAGAAAAACGGAGACGTGGAAGGGGGTTATGAGTAGGCCTAAGCAGAGGTGGAAGAAGAAACGACGGAATAGTAATTGTAGTGGTGGTGGTGATGGTGGAGTGGTGGTTGTGGTGGTCGTGGTCGTGGTGGTGGTAGTGTTGGTGGTGGTGGTGGTAGTGGTGGTGGTGGTCGTGGTCGTGGTGGTGGTAGTGTTGGTGGTGGTGGTGTTGGTGGTTGTGGTGATGGTGGTGTTGGTGTTGGTGGTGGTGTTGGTGGTGGTAGTGGTGGTGTTGGTGGTGGTGTTGGTGCTGGAGGTGGTTGTGGTGGTGGTGGTGGATTAAGGGCTGTGAATCTCCTGTAAAAATAAGTCAATTGACGCACAATGATTGCTGATTAGAGGTGCGTGTCTGTGAGCGGTGACGCTGGTTCCATCTGGTGTTCGCTACTAGGGCTAATGACGACAATGACGCAAGCGATGAAGACGACCATGACTGGACCCTTTGGGGTTGCACTTGCAGATGCCACGTGGCAAACATCGTAGGGCAAGAACGACAGTTATGCGCCCTACTCGAAGAAATCTTAGGTAAGACATGAATTTGTTGTCGCCCACTGTTGACCCGAAATACTATTTTTGTGGGATTAAGTTCGGGTATGGCGAAACTATAGTACTCTATACTTATAAATGATAGTAGTAAGCGGCAGCCGGCAGGTAGAAAGAACAGCAAAACAGTAACCAGGAAACAATTCCGGGGTTTAGTTTTTTGGGTTTCCACTGGACATGGTCGTATTTTTCTGCAGTTTAGTTCTTGATAACAGTAATGCAATAATCCTCCTCCTCCTCCTCCTCCTCCTCCTCCTCCTCCTCCTCCTTCTACTCCTCCTCCTCCTCTTCCTCTTCCTTCTTCCTTCTTACTCCTCCTCCTCCTTCTTCTTCTTCTTCCTCCTCCTCCTTCTTCTTCTCCTCCTCCTCCTTCACCTCCTCCTCCTCTTTCTTCTTCTCCTTCTATTGTTGTTGTTGTTGTTATTATTATAATTACTGTCCATTTATTAAGCTCCACTATCTAACGACACAGCATTAATCGATGGTGCTCAGCAATTGTGAGTGAAGGACTTGCTCAAGGTCCCTACACAGTAACTGTCCCAAGGGAGGTTCTAAACCGTAGGCCTACAACTCTGTGTTACAAGGCGAGCGCTCTAACCAAGGTGGTGGTGGTGGTGGAGTGATGGTGGTAGTGTTGTGGTGGTAGTGTTGGTGGTGGTAGTGTTGGTGTTGGTGTTGGTGCATGGTGGTGGTGGTGTCGGTGTTGGTGTTAGTGTTGGCGGTGGTAGTGTTGGTGGTGGTAGTGTTGGTGGTGGTGGTGGTAGTGGTGGTGGTGGTCGTGGTCGTGGTGGTGGTAGTGTTGGTGGTGGTAGTGTTGGTGTTGGTGTTGGTGGTGGTGTTGGTGGTGGTGTTGGTGGTGGTGTTGGTGGTGGTGTTGGTGGTGGTAGTGTTGGTGGTGGTAGTGTTGGTGTTGGTGTTGGTGCATGGTGGTGGTGGTGTCGGTGTTGGTGTTAGTGTTGGCGGTGGTAGTGTTGGTGGTGGTAGTGTTGGTGGTGGTGGTGGTAGTGGTGGTGGTGGTCGTGGTCGTGGTGGTGGTAGTGTTGGTGGTGGTAGTGTTGGTGTTGGTGTTGGTGGTGGTGTTGGTGGTGGTGTTGGTGGTGGTGTTGGTGGTGGTGTTGGTGGTGGTAGTGTTGGTGGTGGTAGTGTTGGTGTTGGTGTTGGTGCATGGTGGTGGTGGTGTCGGTGTTGGTGTTAGTGTTGGCGGTGGTAGTGTTGGTGGTGGTAGTGTTGGTGTTGGTGTGGTGGTGGTGGTGGTGGTGTTGGTGGTGGTGTGGTGGTGGTAGTGTTGGTGGTGGTAGTGTTGGTGGTGGTAGTGGTTGGTGGTGGTGTTGGTGGTGGTGGTGGTGGTGGTCGGTGTTGGTGTTAGTGTTGGTGGTGGTAGTGGTGGTGGTGGTAGTGTTGGTGTTGGTGGTGGTGGTGGTGGTGGTGGTGGTGGTAGTGGTGTTGGTGTTAGTGTTGGTGGTGGTAGTGTTGGTGTTGGTGTGGTGTGTTGGTGGTGGTGGTGGTGGTGGTGGTGGTGGTGGTGGTGGTGGTGGTGGTGGTGGTAGTGTTGGTGGTGGTAGTGTTGGTGTTGGTGTTGGTGGTGGTGTTGGTGGTGGTGTTGGTGGTGGTGGTGGTGGTGGTGTTGGTGGTGGTAGTGTTGGTGGTGGTAGTGTTGGTGTTGGTGTGTGCATGGTGGTGGTGGTGTCGGTGTTGGTGTTAGTGTGGTGGTGGTGGTGGTGTGTTGGTGTTGGTGGTGGTGTTGGTGGTGGTGGTGTGGTGGTGGTGGTAGTGTTGGGTGTTGGTGTTGGTGCATGGTGGTGGTGGTGTCGGTGTTGGTGTTAGTGTTGGCGGTGGTAGTGTTGGTGGTGGTAGTGTTGGTGGTGGTGGTGGTAGTGGTGGTGGTGGTCGTGGTCGTGGTGGTGGTAGTGTTGGTGGTGGTAGTGTTGGTGTTGGTGTTGGTGGTGGTGTTGGTGGTGGTGTTGGTGGTGGTGTTGGTGGTGGTGTTGGTGGTGGTAGTGTTGGTGGTGGTAGTGTTGGTGTTGGTGTTGGTGCATGGTGGTGGTGGTGTCGGTGTTGGTGTTAGTGTTGGCGGTGGTAGTGTTGGTGGTGGTAGTGTTGGTGTTGGTGTTGGTGGTGGTGTTGGTGGTGGTGTTGGTGGTGGTTTTGGTGCTGGAGGTGGTTGTGGTGGTGGTGGTGGTGGTGGATTAAGGGCTGTGAATCTCTGATAAAAATAAGTCAATTGGCGCACAATGAGCTCTGATTAAACCGTAGGCCTACAACTCTCTAACCAATCGGCTGCCGTGACCAAAGACACGATCTTGCTTCGAAACAGTTGCAATCGCCGGTTAATTATTGATCTCCTTTACTTGTTGGTGCAGTGGGACAAGGAGTAGAAGTAGGGCAGGGAAGGAGGAGAACAAGGACGATGAAGGGGACGAGATAGATGAGGACGAGGAGTAGGTTGTGGTGGTAGCTAGTTCCGTGAAAGAGGAAAAGGAGGTGGAAAAGGAGAATGGGGACAGTATAAGAGCAATAGTAGCATTAAGAGTAGGGTTTTACTCTGCCACTGTTCGTACTCTGGCAGTGCCAGTCCCAAGCCTTGATAAAGGAGGAGGGTGACGCTAAGCATCTTTGTTGTCGTTAAACAGCAACTAACCAGCAAACCAGAGTAGGTTCTGTAGTACAAGGAGCAGGACGAGGAGGAGGAAAAGGAAGGAAGGAAGGAAGGACGGACGTAATTTGATTGACAGCTGATTAGTCGGAGCAACACTGCAGTCGAAAGCAGAAGCCTGTGTCTGGTGCCACTGCAATTACATCCCTCTCTAGTAATTAGACCCGCAAGGCCGCAAGGGGGCGGTGGCGCTTAGCAGACGCCGCGATCAACTCTTGTCCAATGTCGGTAGAATTTCCTCTGAGTTTTCACACAATGGGCGGACAGACAATACCTGGCTTTGTTCTCTCGTCTGATTTTTCTTATAATTCTAGACAAATCGTAACAGTAGACGCGACAATTATAAAGTGCTATTCAAAAGCTGCACGCAGCTCTTCTTCGTGTTCTTCAGTTCTGCGTAAAACCGGAAGAGGTGTCCAGTAACTTCGTGTAAATAAAAACCAACATCCGGTTGCCACAGAGGAGAGAGACAGAGATACAGAGAGACAGACAGAGATATAAAGATTGAAAAAGACAGAGACGGCGAGAGGGAGGAGAGAGGGAGAGAGGTAAGAGATAGACAGAGAAATAGACAGACAGAGAGAGAGAGAGAGACAAGAGAGAGGCAGAGTGAGAAAAAGAGAAAGAGAGAGAGGCAGAGGCATAGAGAAGATGGAGAGAGAGAGAGAGAGACAGACAGACAGACAGACAGAGACAGACAGAGACAGACAGAGACAGACAGAGACAGACAGAGACAGACAGAGACAGACAGACAGACATAGAGAGAAGAGAGACAGACAGACAGAGAAGAGACAGACAGACAGAGAGAATGAGAGAGAGAGAGGGAGGGAGAGAGGGAGAGACAGACAGAAGCAGACCGATATTCTGTTAAGTTAATTGTGATTGAATAAAAAACTATGTCACAGGCCAGAACAGTTGCAATGAAGCGATCGTTCAACGCAAAAAGCCTTTTGCTAATTCGAATAGATCGTTCTTCGATCTGGTGCAGGCCTTTCTATTCCTTCAGCATTTTATGGTTACAAGATCCATCTTCTCCGATTTGATGCTTGATCACGCTTGATATACTTGGTAGACCTACTCTTGGCAGGAATATTGATTGATCGTTAAGAGTATATAGGCCTAAATATATATATATTATATGTATATTATATATATTATATGTATACACATATATAACTCATAGGCCCTATGTAGATATATATATATAGGCTATATAATCATAAGGTTTCCACGAATAGGTATACTATTGGTGAGCCTTACAGGTATGTCTCTCTCTCTCTCTCTCTCTCTCTCTCTCTCTCTCTCTCTCTCTCTCTCTCTCTCTCTGACGTCTGTGAAGAACTGACGTCGAGTGTTTTAATGACACATAATTGAAAATAAAATTTATGACAAATAGACATTAATTGTTACGCTCAGTCAAATCAATGCGACAGCAAGTTTCATATACGCTCTCCAACAAAACAATATTCTACTTTCGCAGGAAAGGGACTGTGGAGAAACATTTGCTGAATCAATGCTGGTCTTCTACGTGTCGCCCATTACTCGTGAAAGGCCCGGAATCGGTGACGCTATAGCCTACCTGTTGTCTTGCTCAAGCATAACAAAACAACATTCATCAAAGTCTCGACCGTTTATCAAAGCAAGCGGTGGCAAGATGTCGGATTTTTTAAGCTAGTCTTTACCTGAAATGTCGCCAAATTGAATGGCAAAGCAAGAAGACATTAAAAGCCTTCTTGCTTCGTCCTTCAATTCGGATAATAGTCACAATACTGAGAACAGTGGTTGCGGGTTCGAATCCACCTCAAGCCGCCGCGTAGGGACCTTGAGCAAGTCCTTCGCGCACAATTGCTCTGCAATATAATTGCTTCTGCGCCGCCGAGGTGTGGGCACTTCTGAGCTTGGGGCAACCTTAGTAAGAAGGGCGATATCAAAGATCAGTTGTATTGTATTGTATTGTATGATGACTATTATCCGAATTTTCAATAGGGCATATAGGACAGCACGTCATAGCTGTCAGACATAGGCTACAGTTACGGAGTTTGTCGTCGTCCTGTGGCGAAACTGGTTGATGACAAAGTAAAGTAACACTTGCATGTTTTTTTAACCGCATATGTGTTAGGTGATGGTTAGGATACAAAAGACGTCTTTAGTGTATGACTCGATTTTATTGCTTTCGACTATTTCTTTGGAGTTTTCAATTTGTTGCGTTTCCTTTATAATGTGCTCGAACAGGTTTTTATTGGTAAGAGGAAACGTTTGAAGATGGGTCGGTTTTCGTCTGACTATGTAGGCAATACATGACATATTTAGGCACTTGCCTTAGGCCTACTTGTGCATTTAGACAGCGCATGGCGTATTTTAAATTTTAAATTCCGGGAGGGAGCCAAATCTAGTACGAGCGACTCGGAGAGAGGGTTATGGTGTATAGTTCACATTGGAGGTAATGAGCGAACTTGTTGAACTCAGATTTGCATGTTTGGTAACTCGCTAAGTAGTTTTACACTGATTTGCTTTTCACACAGCGTCATGATACTGGAGGAAAATTTATAGATACTGTGGAAGAAATACATTTGACATACTAGCGAAAGGACTACGGCAGATTGGTTGTCCCTCCCCCACTAAATAGCCTACATCTCTGTCATCAGACCTATTCAATCACCCTCGGAGTTCCGGTCGAAGGCCTGATCTATAGAAGTACACTCGACGGTGTAGATGTCCGATGCGTACGCCTTGTCGCGGCGAAGAAGCTCCAGCCGACTCTCACTTCTGGCCTGCCGGAGATGAGAGTCCGTGACAAAGTGCTCAAGGGCTAAGAAACCTTCCGCCACTGAACGTCCGTGAATTGCAGTGATTGCACAACCGTGCTTAGTGCCAACCAGTGCCAGTCCCAAGCCTGGATGAAGGATCGAGGAGGGCGACGCTAATATCATTGTTATCATACAGTGTCGTAAAACTGAAATACTACCTAGTCAATCTACAATGGCTCAGATTTTTATCTCCAACATCTCCATATAGACTCTTGTATCAGAAATCAAAGATTGTGTATCCATACTCGAGTCAAAGCCACGCTAAAGATCGTACGAGTCGATAGTTCGATGGTTCGAAGTGCGGTGGATTGCCAGTTTCGAGAGCATTCGACGTGTATCACAAGACGAAATTCAACATGGCAATATCATATTACTAATAGGCTATGCATGAATATCGCATTACTGAAACACTGTAACGATACTTACGATAGGAAAGTACTAATGCGCTGTAGCGATATCAAGTAACTAATATCGGTCCTACAGTTAGAATATCATATTACTAATATATACGCCTACTGTAACCATATCATATTGTATTATATTCCTAATAAACTGCAGCCGTAAAACATTCCTCTCAGAGGAGGAGGAGGAGGTGGAGCGATGGTACTGGTATTTCGATGAACTCGATGCTAGGCACTCACTGGTGGCTCTTCTATCTAACGACCAACAAACGACGAACTACGTGGACTTGTCAATTCAAGGGTTGGCTGGACGATCTTGCCTCTCAGAGTGGTCGTGACTAATCCCCTCCTTGGCATGATGCTGTACAAATACAACAAGATAGTTGACGTCAGTGACCAGGGCCGTAAATCTGTTTCGAAATGTGGGAGGGAAAATCTGTTTCAATATGTGAGGAACTGGGGATGGAAAGCTGCCTCTTCGAAAGTGTGTATACATACATACTTCACTTAAGAAGCCCATATAACAGCACTGCGTAAGAATTGTAATTACTTAATGCATTGAGCAAACCAATAAGTTAAACTTCCACTGGCGGGTAATGACTGATTCTCACTCCTGAGTAACTGTTCAGTTATACACTAGATTAGTGTTAAAAGTTGTTTTATTTGTTTGCACTTCTGCATATAGGTTCAGACTGCCATAATATTTGACACGTCTTAAAAATTGTGGGAAGGAATTCGTTCACGTTACCTTCCCAAGCTTAAAAGTAGGGAGGGAATTCCCACCCTCCCCTCCCCAGGATTTACGGCCCTGGACGTCACCAATTTATACCACATAAAACAATAAGTAAATAAGTAAATTAAATCCACCAACATTAACGAGGGACCCTTGGACGGTGGTATTAACGTATACCGCGGACACTGTTCTGCATGAAGGGCGATTGAAGGCATCTATCAGCATTGCGATAGTTAAGTCTGTAAGAATACAATACAAGGTTACGCCTACGGACTGGACGCGCGCCACCCACCACCCACCACCCATGAGTAACCCCTGGGCGGTGTCATTACCATTTACTGCGAACACTATCGCCCGTCGTCATTCTGCATCTTCAATACTGCTCGGTCCAAGAACGGCGAACGCTGAACATGATCCACCAACTCTCTAGGTGGGACCGTGGGAACCAGACGGTTGGACTCAATTTGTGCGAATTTCTTCTTGGCTACTTCCCTGTTATTAAGCGCCACTATCTAATGACCAATCATGAATCGAAGGTGCTGAGCAATAATATTGTGAGTGAAGTGCTCAACTAACCGTCTAAGGGGAGGTTCGAACCAATACTCTCAACGTTAGGCTACAAGGGGAGCACCTTAACCAATCGGCAACCTTGTGTCGATGACTTGTGGGACGAGGTGGTGTGGGGGTATGTTCGGTGCCTTGCAGCCGGAAGAGTTGCGGGTTCGAATCCACCTCAAGCCGCCGCGTAGGGACCCTGGGCAAGTCCTTCACTCGCAATTGCTCATGCGCTTCGGCGTGAAACTCCGATTCAGTGTCCGCGCTGTAGTCGGGAGCGCCTCTGAGTAGAAATCTTGAAGGGGCGCTATAACAAGTGCTTATGCATACATACTGCATGTATACGCGACTGAGAGTCATGATTACATGATGGTAGAAGCGTGATGACTCTGCTGAGGTTCGGATCCTTGATGAGTTGATCTGCGTAGTTCTCGTCTAGTCTAGTCTTCTGGTGATCGACTCTTCATCGGACGCCGATAGACTTCTGACCCCGCTGACCCTGGGGTTGGTCCCCTCGCCACCAGCTGCACCCGATGACTGATTCCTCGACCCCATGATGCCATTCAGTTGAATCAGAGTCTCCAGGATCCTCCACTGCTTCTTTTATACTCGGGAGCGCCTCTGAGTAGAAATCTTGAAGGGGCGCTATAACAAGTGCTCATACATACATAAATACATATATACATACTGAGCCGTGCTTTCTCTGTGATCGGCCCCTCGACCTGGAATGGCCTCCCTCTGACACTCCGCTCCCTTCCTAGAACCCCTTCTCAGTCATTCCTCTCTCAACTAAAAATGATCTTATTTGGCCGCGCTTGGGTTGGGAGCGCCTCTGAGTAGTTCCCTTGAAGAGGCGCTATATAAATTCTAGTAATGAATGAATGAATGAATATAGGCACTTTGCCATCGAAGTGCTATGGCCAAAGCACTGTTAACGGAGGAAAGCTTAAGTGGTTTGTTTTAAGGTCGAATTTCTTTATAGATGAAGAATTGGAATGTTGCATTCGATCCCTTCACAGTTGACTGGCTATAACTAACTGCGTTACTGTACGACCGACCACTCTGCAGAAAGCGTTTCTGCTTTGGACTGCTATATTCGATCATTTCGATGGCCTTTCATTGCAGTGGTTCCATGGTCTACATGCTGATGCAAGACACCTGCAAAAAGACTAAAAGCTCCGCCTCTTAGTCTGTCTTATTTATCGGTTCCTGTCCAATCTCTAGGACTCTGCCTCTTTCCCCGCTTGTGTCTGTCTATTTGTCTGTCTGTTTGTCTGTCTGTCTGTCTGCTTCTTTTGCTCGATCTTTTTCCAATATTCTCCGTTGCATGTGTGGACGGAGTTAGCGCAAATCTAAAGCTCTTCGACTCGCAGGAACACAACAATTAATAAATCCTCTGTAAATCAAGCTCATGTCAATTGTTCTCTGATATCCAGCTGAAGCTATATATCGCCCTTCTTACTAAGGTTGCCCCAAGCTCAGAAGTGCATACGCCTCGGCGGCGCAGAAGTAATTATATTGCAGAACAATTGTGCGCGAAGGACTTGCTCAAGGTCCCTACGCGGACGGCTTGAGGTGGATTCGAAACTGCAACCCTCCGGCTGCAAGACACCGAACATACCCCTACACCAGTGGTGTAGTGGGGGGGAACGTGGGGAACGCCGTTCCCCCACTTTTTCTCACACTATGCAAAATTCTTGCAAGATGGCACTTTTTGCTTACTTCAATATACAGGCGTTCCCCCACTTCATTTTTTAGGACTACACTACTGCCCTACACCACCGCGCCCCACCTGGTAGAGCTCTGAACCATTCGGCAGATGAGACGAACGGAGAAAACCCTCCGATTCCACGACATCATTATAGCTGAGTTATCTATGGGGTAGGTAAAGCCGAGATTTCCAAACAAATTTGAACCGCCGACCTCTCGGTTGATAGTTCAGCACACTACTCTCTAGACCAATGCGCACTGTAGTAAATTATACATTAATTTATACTGTTCATTGCTGTACACAATACTACTGTACACAATGCTGCTGTACACAATACTAATGCACACAATACAATTGTACACAATACTATTGTACACAATACTATTGTACACTACTATTGTACACAGTGCTTCTGTACACAATGCTGCTGTGCACAATGATTCCTGTACACAATGCTGCTGTGCAAAATTAAATAAATAGTGGAGATTATAGTGCCGTAATTCGTAGGCATGCAGTCGATGACTCGAAGTCACGATTCAGAAGCACTTGCCCGTTTGAATGGGCGCCATGCCATTTAAGGTCCCCGTGCACGGACCGTGCTAGCCCGAGATTTAAATCTCTTAAATAAGCCACCTTCGAGGAGCGAACCGCGATCCGAATGCTCTCTTTCACAGAGGCGCATTAGACGCGCAGCCAACGCTCTTACCGATGTAGCTAACTGGGCCAACAATGCTACTGTTGGCCTACTATTGTGGACGTCGTCATTCATTCTTCCCCTCAAGCGCTTACAACCGACATCTTTCGGGTCTCTCTGTGGGAACCAGATCTTCTCTTGACGATCTCTGACTTGACGTAGCGCTTGTCAATAAGCCGTGCTTTGCTTTAGAGTACGGCTTTCTATATTCTGAGTTTACGATTACGATTACGATTCACCGAAACTCGGTTCATATCCGATTACTCCGGAACAGAATATCCGAAATATCCGAATATGATGAAACGTTCGTAATCGTAATCGTAATCTCCAAACTTCTAAAGCGCCACTCGAAAGCCAAGCGCAGGGCACCAGCTTATTCACGAGCGCTGGAGCGCCGTTCAACTTCGAACCTTTCGGTTATCGGTCGAGTACGTTAACCCCTAAACCATGCCATTAAACGATTTTAAGCGTTGTCGTCATCGTGTCGAGCTGAGCAGAAAGGCGCTATATAAATCTGTCGATGGCGGGCCACCTGTAATCTAAAGCCCTAGTCACGGATTCTATTAGACGCCGCACTTAACCGAAACGAAGGCCAAAAGAAACTCTGCGCACAGATCCAATTATTCCAATTTCCTCAAAGTCATTGACAGCGACCGTGCTAAGGCCAGGAACGCATCCGTTCAGAAGGAGGAACATGAAGACATGAGGAGGAGGAGGAGGAGGAGGAGGAGGAGGAGGAGGAGGAGGAGGAAGAGGAAGAAGAAGAGGAGGAGAAGTAGGAGGACGAAGAAGAGGAGGAGGAGAGGGAGGAGGAGGACGAGGAGGAGGAAGAGAAAGAGGAGGAGGAGGAAGAGGAGGAGGAGGAAGAAGAAGAGGAGGAAGAGGAGGAGGAGGAGAAGGAGGAGAAGGAGGAGGAGGAAAAAAGAAGAAGAGGAGGAGGAAAAAAGAAGAAGAGGAGGAGGAGGAGAAGGAGGAGGTGGAAAAAAGAAGAAGAGGAGGAGGAGGACGAAGAGGAGGAGGAGGAGTTAGACTATTGGTTGAAAGCGTACAGCCTACCCTATCTGCCGAAATGCATGCCTCTGCGAATATAGTTTTAGTTAAATTGCTCCTTATCCTTTAGAAAGTTTAGAACGTCTTATTTCGGCAGACCATGTTCACCAGATAGGAATATATCGATCCACCATATACATACAAGTTATATATATATATATATAACTTATATATACATGTACATTGTATATATATATGCATACATATACATCTTCACAAATAGCATATACGCCATATAGAAAGACTGCGCCTACTGGCGGCACTCTACATTGCTCGGCCATACATGCAGGTGGGGAACATCCTCTTGTGTGTGGGATACACATAATAAAGCAGTAAGAAATACGGAACACCCCCCAAGCGATGACCTGTTGTCATTGTAAATCAAATCCGGAATATCCAACCAAAAGATCAACAGGTTCATGACACATAGTGATATGGTGGACGCCATGTAGGCCTGTATCTACCCTACATTTCATATCGCATAAGACATGTATTGATATCATAAAGATATATATATATATATATATATATATATTGCATAGTCTATACGTATATGTAATATCTATCTACATAGCCTATTATGTTGCTATATATCACATGCCCGTATACGACATGTATTGATAGACTATATATCATACAGTTTTATTATCTTTCGTTATGTATCGACAGGCTAGATAATTATCTCATACAAGGGTCTATTCTGTTATACAGCTGTCTATATAATCTATGTATATATGCATGCATATTTTACATAATTAGTATATAGGGCCTAATATTATTGCATAAATGTACATATATGTATACATCATTCCGGAATGAATGAATGAATTCATACTGTATGTATATGATATATATTATATTGTACGCTAATGTGTATGTATACAATACTTGTCTGTATATATATATACACACGCTGTAGCCTGTATATGCACTTTCTTTCCTGGCTGTCAATTAAAGAGGGATGGTGATGATGGAATGCAGGTGCTTGTGGGGCGATGCCTTGCGGGCAACGTCAGAATCAGGAACAGCAGCTTAAGGCAGAAAGAGACATTGATGTTTGTGCCATTAATTGTCCGAAAATCTCAAGTATACCACCAGGCTCTGCATCAAGCCATAACTCAACGTCAACAGCAGCAGCAGCAGTAGCAGCAGCAGCAGCAGTAACAGCAGTAGCAGCAGCAACAACAGCAGTAACAGCAGTAGCAGTAGTGGTAGCACATTAGCAGCAGTTGCAGCAGCGGTGCCTTCTTATAAAGAGTTATAGACGCCGACATCCACAAGAAACAAATGCAATTACGATGACTATAGGACGTCAGCGCCCTTTCTCCACATTCTCCACGCACCCCCCACTCATGCCTGGCACCTCCACCTCACCCCACCCATGCCCCACCCCACCTGGCACCCCACCCCACCCATGCCTGGCACCTCACCCCACCCCCCACCCATGCCTGGCACCTCCACCTCACCCCACCTCCACCCATGCCTGGCACCTCCACCTCACCCCACCCCACCCATGCCTGGCACCTCCACCTCACCTCACCCCACCCCACCCATGCCTGGCACCCCACCCACCCCACCCATGCCTGGCACCTCCACCTCACCCCACCCCACCCATGCCCCACCCCACCCCACCCACCTGGCACCTCCACCTCACCCCACCCCACCCCACCCCACCCCCACCCCCCATGCCTGGCACCTCCACCTCACCCCACCCATGCCTGCACCTGCACCCCACCCCACCCATGCCTGGCACCTCCACCTCACCCCACCTGCCACCTCCACCTCACCCCACCCCACCCCCATGCCTGGCACCTCCACCTCACCCCACCCCACCCATGCCTCACCCCACCCACCCCACCCCACCCATGCCCACCCCCACCCCACCCCACCCATGCCTGGCACCTCCTCCCCACCCACTCATGCCCCTTTCCAGGCAAAGGAAGAAGATCAATATCGACCATCAATACGGGGCCCACTGAATCGTCATCTTTGACATTCAAGTATTTATGTCGCCGTTGTTATTGTTCCCTTCCCTTCCCAATTCAATCCGACTTCCCTATTCTTCTCCCAATTTCTTCCATTCTTTCTCCATTCGGCTTTTCCTTACCTTCAATTCCCCATTTTCTTCTCCATTCTTTACATACCTTCCCTGCTCTTCACTTCCCGGTTCCACCCCTCCCTTCTCTTTTCTATCCTTTCATTTCCTTCCTTTTCTTCTATCTCCTTTCCATTCTCTTCCTGCTCTCCCCTTCCTAGTTTCAATCCCTCCCCTTTACTTTCCTTTCCCTCCCTTCTCTCCTTTCCTTCTTATTACTACTCCGTTTCCTTCTCTTCCCTCCCTCTACTTTCTCTTCTGTCCCATTTCCTTTCCTTCCCTTTTGTCCCTTGCCACTACTTTTCCTTCCTCTTCTTCCAATCCAATCTATTTCATTGCATTGCATTGTACCGGATTGCATTACATTTCGACTGCAGTCTGTCTGGCACTGGCGTCTCTCTCTCCTGTCTCTGTATGTCCCGCTGTCTGTATGCGTCTGTCCTTCCGCCGTCCCTTGCCTTGGATCGGTGCCTCCTCCTCCCTGCTTAGGCCGCTTATCAAGCTGTGCTGTTGCTCGGTCCTGTCCTACATGTCACTCAATGTCACTGACAGCGTGACATGTGTCGGCTTGCTGCTGACGTTATTGTCAGGATCAATTGGCCCCCAGGACCTACACTCTTCTCTGCGCGTATACCAGCCTCCAATGTAGCCAAGCTGCTGCTGCTGCTGCTGCTGCTGCTGTAGCAGTTATTTCTGCTGCTGCTTGGAGTTGATGAAATTGCCCAAGTGACGCAGAGAGCCAGTGCTTGATAAAGACTTCGTTAAAGGCTGTTCGTCGCTGCATGCTTCAGTTTTTTTCACGCGGTCTGTGTTAAAGAAGGACCTTAAATGGTTGACAACAGCCTAAAGGTTTCCGACCCTACAGCCGCACAGGTAAGAACGCATATCTAAACATAATATTTTGAGATATTACGAATTGATTTGGCTTGTAATATTATTGGTCGTTCTTTCGTTTGTCTTGAATGGTCTTTTTTTTAAATCTTGTCCTGTTGATTGAGACTGTTTAGAATTTACAGCTCACGAGGAGGCATTGTATTCAAAACATGTCTGCTTCTTTTTCATCCTCATTCCAGTAAATATTGCAATCGATCAAAAGATTGTTGTTGTTTCTTTCTTCAAGTGTTGAGCTATCGGATTTCTTTGTAGCCGGTCCGAAGCTCTATAGCTCTATTTATCGGTAAGTTCTGTGGGTTCTATGGCGGTTGTTTAATTTTTATGTGAATATCTTTGCAAGAATACTCTTTAATTAATTACGCTACTTGTTACTTTAATATTTTAGTATTGGTGATACTTGTAATTTCATAATTTGTCTTTTTTTCTCACTCTGTGTGCTTGTAACAATCGAACCAGTAAAAGAAAATATCATGTCAATTTAAGACTCATTATGTTTTTAATTCCTAATCGACCGTAGCTTCACTTCTATAGTTTCTCTGATCTAGTGGATTTCAATAGAGCTTCTCCAACGAT
Organism: Aporrectodea caliginosa; assembly: GCA_020284085.1. Lineage (NCBI taxonomy): Eukaryota > Metazoa > Annelida > Clitellata > Crassiclitellata > Lumbricidae > Aporrectodea > Aporrectodea caliginosa. The sequence goes on from JACEVL010001071.1 coordinate 401,437, forward strand.
TAATGCTTCTTGCACTGGACCACCTTCCCATTGTTACCAAAAAGTACCAATATATACAATTAAACATACGACCTATTTCGTCACAGACAATTGAAGAAACATTAATTTTGCAAGTCATCTTAAGACACAGCTCTTTAGATCAATTATAACTGCCATGTTAAGCGTCCTTGTGGTTTACAAAATAGCCAGCTACATAGGCTTAAATGTATGCATGCGTACATATATACTTTAGGCGTATACATAGTGTGCATGCATGTATGTATGCATACATACATACATGCATGCATATACATATGTATGTAATGCATACATACATACATACATACATACATACATACATACATACATACATACATACATACATACATACATACATACATACATACATACATACATACATACATGCATACATACATACATACATACATACATACATACATACATACATTCATGCATACATGACATACATACGTATATACATACATACATACATATATACATACATACATGACTACGGGATACATACATACATGACATGCATGCTTACATACATACATGCATGCATATATAGGTATATACATACATACATACGTTCATGCATATGCATGAGCTGCACTTGTTATAGCGTTCCCCTTCAAGATTTCTACTCAGAGGCGCTCCCGACTACTGTAACAGCGCGGACACTGAATCGGAGTTTCACGCCGAAGCGCATGAGCAATTGCGAGTGAAGGACTTGCCCAGGGTCCCTAGGGGCGGCGGCAAAATTTGAGGTGGATTCGAACCCGCAACCCTTCGGCTGTTTAGCACCGTAACATACCCCTACACGCACCGTGCGCAAAATGCAAAGGCATGTACATACATACATGACATACATGACATACATAAATACGCTACATACATACATACATACATACATTAGCATACATACATACATACAGCACATACATACATGCATACATATATACATACATACATACATGCATACATACATGCATAGCATACATACATCGCATACATACATACATACATGGTCGGACATACATACATACATACATACTGAGTGGCCGAGTGGGTTGGTAGCCTGCTCGTCACGCCGGTGTCCCGGGTTCGCTTCCCGGTCGGGTCGGTTTATCAGAGATTAATTTCTCGGATCTTTACTGCCGGTGGCTCGGTCGCATTATAAACGTGGAGTACAATACAACACGCAATACAACACATCACAATACAACTGGGGCGCGGTGGTTTAGGGGTATGTTCGGTGCCTTGCAGCTGGAGGGTTGCGGGTTCGAATCCACCTCAAAGTCGCACGCGCGTAGGGACCCTGGGCAAGTCCTTCACTCGCAATTGCTCATGCGCTTCGGCGTGAAACTCCGATTCAGCGTTCGCGCAGTAGTCGGGAGCGCCTCTGAATCGTTGAAATCTGGTAGGGGCGCTATAACAAGTGTTCAAATACAATACAATACAATACATACATACATATCTGATACATACATACATAGATACATACATATATGTATGATAGTTCTACATACATACAGACGTATTTACATGTACATACATACATACATACATGTACATACATACCTGATAACCCCGCTATTATAGACGTCACTATAGTTCTTTCAACTGATTAAGCGATTGTTTGTAAATTCTTTAATTTGCGTCCATAAATGATTAGCAATGCAACATCCGGAAAAGATAATTTGCTCACGGTTGTCCCACTGTTGCATTGTTGCATGTAATTCATATCGAAATAAGCAATGAATGTTAATTGGTGAAAGTAAAATCGATTTTCATGATGCGAAGCAGATGCTTTTGTTTTGTAGAATTTCTTAAGTGCACAACATAAACCTGTCTGATCCAATGTTATTTGATACGATCTGATGTGCTTGCATGTTTCTGACCACCCATCTAAATTATAAATGAGCAACTTCTATTGCGCCTGAGTCCAATTAATGTGAAAGGTATCGACCGATGACGCCTCAAATCGAAACCGTAATTAACGTCAATATATTCAAAAGATCAGTCCATTAGGACAGATGAATTAATCAATTTGACACAATCGATTCTGATCTTTTGTTGTGTTATATAATGCTTTGACCTATGCTGACTTCGGTGGCTTCGCATTGAAGTGTGGTCGATTCCTGCATTGTGGTTTGTAGGATAATGTGAGCCATGCGGTGCTGTTGTCAAGCCATGGTAACAGCTTCCCTTGGCATTGATTCGTCATGCAATACAACTGCATCTGATGCTGCCCTTCTTCGTCGTCTGCGTTGAGCAAATGTGCTTGAAGGACTTGCTCAAGGTCCCTAAAATTATGTGCACGTTTTTAAACGGCGACCGTTTCTATAGCGACCCTATTGTATTGTATTCGATCATTTATAAAGCGCTTCTCATACATTAGCCTTTCAGAAGCGCTCCCAATGCGAGGTACTCCGAGAGAAAAGGAAGGTTTTAAGGTGAGAGAAAGAGGTAGAGATGCTGATAGAGAGGATTTATAGAACGTAGAGAAGGAGAAGTCCATTCCATAGAGAGGTACGTATGGCCTCGATCCTGCTAATTTGTAAATGAATTGATCTGGTGAGATCCTTCACCACCGCTGCCCGTTTGAATTGATGCCACACCAATTATGGTCCCCGTGCATGGACCGTGCTAGCCCGAGATTTAAAACTCTGAAACCACCATCGAGAGGAGAACGACGATCCGCAGGCACTCTCACACAGTGACACAGAGGCGCATAGGACGCAGGCTACGCTCTAACTAATGTAGCCAACTTTGTCCTACACCGTCTGAGTAGTGAGTAGGTACTCAAAACCGGTTGTACCGCTCGCGTTACAAACTGAGCGTTCTAATCAATCGACTATACTGTAACCCGAAGTTAAACATAATATGCTTTACAAGCAGCAGGTAAATAACTGCTACTTACATGTATCCTTTTGCTTTGTGCTATGATTAGCAATCTACAGTAGGGTGGTTGATGCCTACATCAGATAATCGTAATCGTAATATCCAAACTTCTAAAGCGCCACTCGAAAGCCAAGCGCAGGGCACCAGCTTATTCAACTGAGCGCTGCGTCTAGTCAGAAGGGTTGTCCAAAAGAGTAGTCCGAGGAGGTCCGAGTCCGGTTTCCAGAGGATCAGAGGGTCAGAGTAGCTGCTAAGGTGGGTGTCGTTTAGGTCGAGAGTTTGAAGGTAGATGATCAGTTGAGTCTGGGGTAAGAGTTCTTGAAGAGGAGAGACTTTAGTGACCACCCATCTAAATCGAGTGGAAAGCCTTGGCGGTGATGGATAGAGGAGCCTGATGTGGATGATGGTGGGTGATTGGAGATGATGGTTGAGGAACCGAAAAAGTGCTGAATTCAGGAGGTAGGTTGTTCCAGAGACGTAGTGCAGTGTTGGATATTGCTCGGTTGGAGAACTTGAGATGAGTAGTGACAGGAGGTCGAGACATTGAGTGAGAACGGAGGAAGATCTGGTAGAGCGGGTTGGCTGGATGGTGAAGGAGGTCGCGAAGATATCTGGGCTGGGAGTATTGTAGAGAGTTGTAGGTTAGTGCACTATGCTCTAAAGTATGCAAGAGCAGTGCCACGAGATACAGTACTTCACTGAATAGGTACTATAATTTGGCTTTAGCTAGTCATTAAAACCTTCATATCGTTGACATAAATGACACAGTGCACCTGTGGCATTGGTATACCCTACCAGCCTGCCCTCGTGGGGCTTACTTACGTAGGACCCATATTCCCATAAGGGCAGTGGCGGCGCTCCACCAGGGCAAGCCAGGGCAAATGCCCTGGTAAGAAAGCCTTTGCCCTGGTAGTTGCCCTGCCAGAATTGTTGCCCAGCCGAGAATTTATTTGGGGCATTAATCGCCCTTTGCACTGTTACTTGTGTGACTTCCCTGGATATATGCCCTGGTTACAAAAAAGTCTGGCGCCGCCACTGCATTCAGGGAGTCCCATCCCAATGCCACAGGTGCACTGTGTCATTTATAGGTCAGGCAAAGACTGACCAGACCAGCCGCTCCTAACGAAAGTCACTAAAGCTTTCTAACTGTGGTGAAATCGGACACAAACTTCGCACCATCATGGTCCCGATGCGGAAACTAAGAAAGTGCTATAAGCCATGAATTTAATTAACATAAGACTGATTGGCATTGATTGGTTTGGATATAGCTGAATGGTTTACATTGTAGGCCTACTTAGTTTATTCCACTAGCAGTTTTACGTGTTAGGACCACTATGACTCAATCCAGATTCTTTGTGTCCATAGGTCCCTCTCTATGGAATGGACTTCCTTCTTCTCTACGCTCTACAATACTCTCTGGTAGCATCTCTTCCTCTTTCTCTCACCTTTAAGCCTTCTTTTTTGTCGGTCGGAGTACCTCACACTGCATGGGAGCGCTTCTGAAAGGTTTATGCTATGAGAAGCGCGTTATATAATGATCAAATACAATACAATACAATACATTGAAAACTGATTAATAACTTTTGTACCTATAAAATAACCAAAACCTATTGAATTCGAGTCTACTCTGTTTCCCCCGATATTTTCTATAACATGACTGTATGTGGCAACTATTAGTAGCTCGCTGCGGGAAAGGTATTATTTGTTACGGGTGAAACTTGCAACTCATGCAATGCCTTGCTATTTGGCACACACGTACAATGTCTTTGGCGTAACTGTGCATAACTTTCTGTGCTGTGGTTTTCACATGTAGAATATCTGCAAGTGTCGACGTCTACTTTCTTAAACAGTGCACTTTTATAGGCCTATGCTTCTATGCTTCTTCTGATACGGCTTTGAAGATATATTGAAATATTGAGATAAATTTTTGGCACATTTGTTTCAAAACATAAACGTACCTCAGTCCAGAACCTCCTTTTCTGGTATCTTTTCTTCCAGCGGCAGCAAGTACAGTAACTATTTTATTGAAGAAAATGCGGCTCCGACTTAATCTCTGGTTTATATATAGAGTGCACGACAATTAGCTTTTAGAATGTGGAATTTGTCAAGCCAGATGTTGGCGTTCAAATCCCCGCCAGGACAAAAAGATCTTTGGATAATTCTGTTGTAAGAGCGGCCACTAACGAACTCGCCTTAATTGGGTTCGTCGACCACAAGTTGTTGACGGAAACGTCGACTCAAAGGCTGCTCCAGTGCATGACTTTTGAAGAGAACCATTTGCTGTTGGCGCAAAAATTTAGTGAGTGTGTTATTTTAAATCACAGATTAAGTCGATGCCACTTTTTCTTACTTAATAGTTAATGCATTTCGGCATGTTAAATTTAGCTCACTATAAGAGCTGGTGGCACTATCGTAATTGTAATCGTAATCGTAATCTCCAAACCACCACCAGGGCACCAGCTTATTCACGAGCGTTGCGTCTAGTCAGAAGGGTTGTCCGAGAGAGTAGTCCGAAGGAGATCCGAGTCCGGTTTCCAGAGGATCAGAGGTGGCAGAGTTGATGTTACAGTGGGTGTCGTTGAGGTCGAGAGTTGGACACATTCGACCTAGAATGCTCTGAAGCAACGTTCCATGCCCCGTTTGCGAAATTATATGGCATGTCAGCCCGCCTAGACTGTGCACTGCAGTCAACTTCATCTGGTCCATCACATAATACATTGGGCCAATGTCTGTCCACCACTTGTAATTGTAATTGTTATTGAACATTTGTATAGCGCCACTCAGAGATTCAGAGGTGCTCCCGACCCAGGGCTCTAATGAATAAGATAGTCTTCAGGCAGTTGTCCGTGGCTGCGGGGTGCGCGCTGGCTGTATGCCCAATGAGCGTGAAATGATGGATCTCTAGCATCTCTAGCATCTACAGGGTGGCCCAATATAAAATGTCCCACCGGATAAAATGCAATTTCTCCGCAACCAATTGAGATTTTTCTACACAATTTTCAGCATTTACAGAGGAATGATTTTTCAACAATACACGAAAATTTCACTAAACAATTTCCATAGCTTCAAAAGTTACAGCTGTTTAAATTTTTAATTCTATTTTTTCTAATTTCCAAAGAAAAATGGACAGTCACTTGCAATTTTCAATGTCAAATAAAATCATCATTCATTGCGAAATCAGAAATCTGTTGAGCAGTTTTTCTCAAGGCATGTTCGAAGTGTCCACCCCTAGCATTCACACAAGCTCGAAGTCTTTTTGTGAAGCTCAGTATGGCCTTGTTGATTGAGTCCTGCGGCAGCTGGTTCCATATTAGCTGCAAGACTTTTTCAGCTCGTCAATGTTCTTTGGCTTTGGATGAAATGTCTTGTAGCGTTCAAGCATAGCTCCCCAGATGTGATAATCAAGAGGGTTAAGGTCGAGAGTGGTGGCCATTCATCTTTGCCAATGAATTCACTGCAGTTGGTGGCAATAAAGCTGAGCCAACCTTGCCGTGTGAGCAGGCGCACCGTCCTGATGGAAAATGAAACCAGATGGTAGAACAGACTTGCAGTCTTCAATGAGTCTGGGTAATAGAGTCTCAACGTAAAGTTGAGCGTTTACTTTAGCCTTGTCTGGGATGAAGTGCAGTCTTCCCTTATCGCCGTAACACACGCCAGCAGAACCATGATGTGCTTCGCAAACTTGGATCTCTCGACCACCAGGCGACTTTTCGTGAAAATCGCGCTTTTTGCCGGCAGACCAAACGCACTTAATATATTTTAAAATATCTGCAATTATTAACAGCTTGCTTCATAAACACTTTCTTTGCAACTTGTAATGAGGTCATATGACGGCATCATTATTTGGGTGTTACAAAACAATTTCTTTGTGAAAAAATCTTAAAGAAATAACTATTATTGGACCGCTCATCTGCGGAAATTCGAAAAAATGAAATTGAATATTTAAACAGCTGTAACTTTAGAAGCTGTAACTTTAGAAGCTATGAAAATTGTTAGGTGAAAGTTTCGTGGATTGTTGTGAAATCATTTCTCTGTAAATGCTGAACGTTTGGTAGAAAATCTCTATTGGTTACGGAGAAATTGCATTTTATCCGGTGGGACATTTTATATTGGGCCAACCTGTAGATGGTGAACCGTGAAGTTCCGAAATAAAGGATTCCTAACAACCTCCCTCAGAGGGCCCACAACCGGCCCGCATTGTGCCAGTGGTGACTAGGCTACTGAAGGTCAGCTATGAGTTCATCACAGACTCAACAAATAATTTGCTGATCACAAAACTTGTTACTCGGTCACGAACACTGCGTAAAACTGACGTGGATCGGGGCATTAACCCCGCATGATATTCGATTTATGGCTCCTTTAGCAAAGCCTTCCCTTCGAAGACTATGGGCGTTGCATTGTGTTATGACAGGCAAAGTATTTAGCTTTGTTGTTGCTATGGCGACAACCAAATTATGTTACCATCGATGTTGTTAGAAGAAAAATTTATATTCTCGAGTTATGGTAGCTTTGTGATATGCATGCAAGCTTCGTTTAGTATTTTGCCTACTGCCTGTATTGATCAATTTTTTACTTGGTTGATATCCTCATTACATGATTTTAGCACTTATAATTATAGCTAATTTGCTCATATGTTTTTTAAAAAGAGCCTTTTCATTTATTCCTTTCATCATCCACCACCGGCGCCGCCGTCACCACCACCACCACCAGTCCACCACCCCCATCACCACCAACAACAACACCACCTCCACCACCACCACCATCACCACCAACACCACCAACACAGCCACCAACAACACCACCACCACCACCACAACCACCACCCATCCAACACACCACCACCAACACCACAACCACCACCACAACCACCACCACCACCACCACTACCACCACCCAACACCGCCACCACCACTACCACCACCACCACCACCACCACCTCCATCACCACCACCATCACCAACACCAACAACCACCACCAACACCCACCACCACCACCACCACCAACAACAACAACAACACCACCGCCGCCACCACCACCAACCACCCACCAACACCACCACCACCACCACCACCACCACCACCACCACCAACACCACCACTACCATCACCACCAACACCAACACCACCACCAACACCACTACCACCACACACCACACCACCACCACTCACCACCACCACCACCACCACCACCACCACCACCACCACCACCACCATCACCACCACCACTACCACCACCAACACCACCAACCACCACCACCACCACTAGCCCACCTCCTCCTCCTTCTCGAGCCTTATCCTCAGATTCCTTTGTTCTCTCTGTTTCTGCCTTCGATTCTCTTCCTCTGCTTCCTCTTCCTTTTTAATTCATCTTGTTCATCCTTCTGCTCCTCTCTGCGCAAACTTTTCTTTCTTTCCAACTAATCTTCCCAATTTCCAGGTCGATGAAGTGTAACTGAATCTACAGATATCGTTCTTCAGCTAGATAGACAAACAGACAGGCAGACAGACGGTAAGGCAGACATACACAAAGACTGACATTCAGACAGACAAAGTGACATGTTGGGAGCTAGACAGCTAGGCAGGGAAGATAGATAGGCAGACGTAGACAAAAGGACCGAAATACAGGCAGGCAGGCAGGCAGGCAGGCAGACGGGCAGGCATATAAACAGACAGACAGGCATATAGGCAGACAGTCAAAGAGTATAAACATCGTTCGTTTGGTAAACAGACAGGCAGAGAAACGAACATGGCGTGCATAGTTGGCAGCTGAATGGCGACTGGAGTGACCCGATTGGGGCAGCAATCAGCGGCTTTGCATGGAAGCCACAGCTTCGGCCACAATCATGCCATCTTCAGTGGATGTTTAAGACAGGTTCTCCAAACATATTATGCATATTGTACATACAATAAGAATATTAAACATACGGTCAACGCAGTATGACAGTATAATACACTCCATAAGGTTTGCTCAGCCTTCCATTCGCCAGATGGCGTTGGTAACATGAGCAGTAGTACAGGCTTCCATACAGTTAAGGCTTCCGTATACAGTTAAATTCGACTCTTGTTCAACTTGTTATCATCTGTTACTACTTTATCATGTCATCATACTGCGATTGTCAGTTTGAACTGGATAAGCGAAAATATATTCTATGAACATTGGTAATCGTAACCGTAAACTCCTAACTTCTAAAGCGCCTCTCGAAAGCCAAGCGCAGGGCACCAGCTTATTGACGAGCGCTGATAGTTAAGGACTCTTTTGTAATTGTAACACAAATTTATATAGCGCCATATTAAGGGGACACAAATTGGAGGGGCTGCGACCCCGACAACATAAACCCCAGAATGGTTTCAAGCGCTTAACCAAATTAGACAAAGAGGGCTCACAATGCTCAAGTCCTAAGTTACAAGGGCAGCTTATTCCAGAAAGAAGGGCCGATAAAAGCAAAACTTCAATTCTGGGCAGTGGCGGCGCCAGCATGGAGCTAGGGTGGGCTGAAGCCCCCCCCCCCTATCGGCGGCTCAGCCTCCCCAAACAAAAGTGGGAAATCACTGCCAATGCCAGAGAGGAGGGGAGAAAGGGAAGGAATTGGGGTTTTAGCCCCCCAAACCTGAAATCCTGGCGCCGCTACTGATTCTGGGTCGCAAAGTTCTGATCGGTGGTAAAACTGTGTCATCTTTCACGGCAGGGCGAAAAAATCTAAGGCCAGGGAAGGATGAAATTGACACCCCTCTTACAGTAGTAGTAGGCCTACCCTCAAGTTCTCCTCAATCCATGACAGTCCATTAAATCCTCAGTGGCTTAGCATATCCGATGTAGTTGTACCTTTCGGCGGTGGTTGACGTGTTGAAGTCAATTTGCTGGCGTTGGAGGGGTGGCAGTCATGATCGCAGCTCATTTGGGGTAATTAGTTCACTGCAACGCCACAGTCTGAGGCACGATGTCGTGCAAAGGCTCTACAGGACCTATAAGATATTCATGCGGCTTATTAAGCAGGGTATGCTGCTACCATCATCACACCACCATCATCATCATCATCATCACCATCATCATCATCATCATCATCATCATCATCATCATCATCGTCGTCATCATCATCATCATCATCATCATCATCATCATCATCATCATCATCATCATCATCATCATCATTGTCGTCGTCATCATCATCATCATCTCAGCTGATGAGTTTCAATGTACTGAAGCTAAGCGTCTTCCGGCGCCATACAATGTTTGTTGCAGAGATTTTAATCAAATTGGTTGACTGCATTTGAAGGTAATCCATGATCAGTTGCAGATTAGTCATTAGTTGTTATTGTTAACGATGTTGACGATGATGATGCTGATGATAATTAGGATGATGATTGATGATGATGATGATGATGATGATGATGATGATGATGATAATAATAATAATAATAATAATAATAATAATAATGATAATAATAATAATAATAATAATAATAACAATAATAATAACAATAAATAATTACCAAAAAAAAACAATAATAATAATAATAATAATAATAATAATAATAATTATAGCAACAAGTGGCCTGGAGTAGCAGTTGGCTGGTAGCAATGAGGTAGCCCATGTATAGTAGCAGACAGATAGCTTATGGCATCAGATTGCTATTAGCAGCAGATGACTTTTAGCAACAATATCTAATTATTTATTCATGGTCTAATTAAATAATAATAATAATAATAATAATAATAATAATAATAATAATAATAATAATAATAATAATAATAATAATAATTTTCCTGTGTCCGGACAATTTTTGTATCACCTGAGGGATCATAATTATCAACCTCAGGTAAAATAATGATAACTAATTGACCTAATCATAATCGTAAACTCAGTTTCTTCTGCGCCACGCTATTAGCTGTTGTAAAGGTGTTTCCAATTAATATAAGCTACGTAGGCTATAATATTTATAAACTATACAAGCTCGATATAAACATGAGCTCTGTACAAAACTTAAGCAAGGCATCAATGCTGAACCCGATAATTTATGCCTTCAGTCACGTCTCTGTAAAATATATTTCCATCCAATGACCCTATAAACGAAATGGGTCACTGAGTCGTTGAACGCTTTACATCATCGAAGATGGGGTAATGTTCTGTTTAGCGACTCTCTGTTACAGCGAAGATG
>JACEVL010001071.1:417500-422500 GCA_020284085.1 Aporrectodea caliginosa
AGGGCGGCCTCTACAAACGCCTAATCGAAACCAGAGGAGAGACAAAAACTCTCTCTCTCACTGATGATGATTATGATGATGATGATGATGATGATGATGATTATGATGATGATGATGATGATGATGATGATGATGATGATGATGGCGACGACGACGATGATGAAGCCAGAGATGGGTAACTATTCGATTAGATTCTAATCGATTGGCTAATCGATTAGACAAACAGCTAAATCTAATTCTAATCGATTAGCTAAAAGATTTTGCTAATTCTAATTCGGATCGATTAGCAAATTTCAGTCTGTAGCTAATTCCAATTCTAATCGATTAGCAATTTAGTTAATCGTGCCCATCTTTCAATGATCTTTGGATGAAACACGGTAGCTAAAATGGCTCTGAATATTGGCGCAAAAGTAATGCGAAACTTACAACTGCGAAGTTTGAAAAGGTTAGGCTACATGCCACGGGGTGCAACGCGATAATCTACAACAGGCCTATAACAGTGGTCACATGTTGGAATGTCAACCTACAAGTCGGGGCTTCACATGTCCACGGCAGATAGATGGTCGCAAACGTTCTGCCCCACTTGCGCCCCCTAGCCAACTAAGCTAAAATAAATGAGCAAACTGGTCGTAGACTGTTGGTTGGAAGAACAGGCGATGGTAAGAGGACTGGGTCCGACCGGCTATCTACTCTCATGTGCCGAGGAAAAGAAAGTGAGGTCGCTCACACTGTATAACTATGGGTGATTCCTGTGCCGGACAATAAGCCCATATGGGACCCGTATAAAGCTCACATGAGTCCAAGGATGGGCAGTCATTGAAATTACGTAATTCAAATTACTTGAAATTGTGCAATTTGTAATTTGTTAATTTGTAATTCAATTACATTTCCCGTGTATTTTGTAATTTTAAATTACATTTCATGTCTCAAAGTAATTTGTAATTTGTAATTCAATTACATCTTTCCGAGTAATTTGCCCATCCCTGCAAGAGTCCCAGCTGAAGCCCATGCTATCTCTCCACAGATCTTTCGCTCAAAACTGGAATCACTGATCTTTCACAAATCCTATCCTGTTTCCTCCTCTTCCCCTTACTTCACTCGCCGCTTCAATTCTAAACGCCATCTACCTTAGCCGTATGAGCCTGTCTGCCTGTCTGATTAGCCACCACCTTGGAAGATAAAGAGTAGGGACTTTGTGGTCCAGAGTATAACGTGGTGCCCTCCCTTCCCATCCCACTGCAAACTGCTCGGGCCGATAGGCATGGACGTAATGGTGCGAGGGGTACCCGTACTCCCCAACTTTTTGGACTTGGGGTGCCGTACCGTACCACTCACTTTTCATACCAAGAATTTAAAAAATAATGCTCACTTAGGCTACTTCTCAACCGGCTCGGCTTTCTTACCAATAACTGCACGTTTCCAAGTAGGCCTATAATTGCTGTTTCTGCACAATTATTCAGGTAGACAGCCAGGTAGAACATAATAATAAGACAGTAGTTTCATCCTTTGAGTAATAAAAATATTAATTTCAAACAAAAACAATAATAAAATAAATCAATGTACTGGGCAATAAAAATTGATACCCCCACTGTCTAGACCAAAGTTATGCCCATGTCATTGAGGCATGGAGTCATCCGAGCTCCCCAGGCTGGTCTGGGATGAATTGCAGTCGCCAATGTTTTTCCATTCACTTACACGCTTATCCGAGCTTTCAGGAGACCACCTTGATTACGATTTATGTGTTCGGTAGATCACTAATTATAATTCAGATAATTGACAGCAAATGCAATTATAAGTCTGGGTTTTGTGTCCTTCAGTACATCATCTATCAAATTAAAGAGGACTGCAGTTTGCGCCTCATTAAGCTTTCACAACGGGTGGGGCTCATATGGCAAAATATCAATCACGTTAGTGACTAGGCTACCATTCATCTTGGGGTTTGAAACTATGTAACAACAACGAAAAAATTTATACATTGCCATAACACATTCACATAAACACGCTAGATCATAATTACGTCATCGGGATATTTCTATGTGCAAGTAAGTAAGTAATCAGTGATTATTTGGGCCGCGTCGTATTTGTCGATTAGCCTTTGACACATGAATGTCGTTACAAAATCAAAACATCAATTCTCAACAACTGGCCCAAAACATCATTTTTATGCGTCGTTCATGTGGGTTCCTTGATGTTTCGGGGCCCCTAGGCAGCTGTCTAGTTTGCCTATAATTGAGTATAGGTTCTATCAGTGGCGCCGGCACGCGGACGTAATAGACGCATTTGCTTATACATTTTGGCTAAATAATGAAATATTCTGACACAAATGAGAACTTCTAAATGTTAACCTCTAAATGTCGTCGCATTGCGTTAGCATTTATGCATGATCAGCAGAGACAATGATTGTTAGTGACCAAATCATTCAACTGGCATGATGAAAGTTGCACAATCATATGACCGCACGATATACTGTGTTGTCAGCGTTGACACTGAGTGTAACTGTTTAAGACTTTAAGAGTTTCGTCTATGTAGCGTTAGGTCTATGTAATGTTCATTTATGTTTCATTGTCACATGAATGATGATGACCACTGATTGAACAAAATGACAGACAATGTTTTAGGCTAGCCTATGTCTTAAATATGTTTGCTACTTTGCGTCCACTTTCTTGGCGTCTGGCGGCGCCAATGGGTCCCATTAGGCTACTCCTAAAACCAATCTAATCTAATCTAATCTAATCTAATCTAATCTAATCTAATCTAATCTAATCTAATCTAATCTAATCTAATGATTTCTACAGTGCCGTTCTCTCCAGAGATGGGCACGATTAGTTAAATTGCTAATCGCAATGAACTTCACGTCCTCCGTGGCTTCTGTCCACTGCAGCGAGAACCATCCTATTACAACTTTCGGCAAAGGGCACACGACTTCACCCTCCCTGATAAAGGACTCGATGAACTTTATCCCAAAAATGTTACATAGAAACATGTACTAAAAATGCAACCAGAAGCAGTCATTCTGCCAATTGTTACTGTTCACCTACCGCGTTTTGACTGTTTTTTTAAATAAACGAATATATATATATATATACATACATGTATAACATTGTATACCTTTCGTGGGATTTGCTTTCAACTTATAATACCGTAAAAAGCAAACGATAACTATTCTTGATGTTGAGACTGCACGCCTAGCGCAATGTCACGTCACTCACGTGCTGAATGTAGGCCTACTGTGCAATGACGTGTTGTCCATAATGACGTATTAGGCTTATGTGACGTCATGGGCACAGATAGCCTCTTAGGCTGAGATGACGTCTTACGATCAGATGAAGTCTTAGGCTGAGGTTCTTAAGTCTTAGGTTCATGACTTATTAGGCTCAGATGACGTCTTTGCGCAAAGATTAGCCTACGTGTAGGCTATAAGATGGCTATATGACGTAATAGACTAAGATGAAGTCTAGACTATGATTGTACAGGTGACGTAGAGTAGACAATGGCGTGCGAATGTAATTTCATGACGTCGACCAAAGTCAATTAATGACGTCTTACACTCACATGATATCTATTTTTAGACATAGCTTATAATCTGTATCCACGTCTAACCTCCATCTAAGTATGGAAATAAATATCAGAACCACATTATGTTTAACGTTATTAATATTAATATTAATATTATTGTTATTATTATTATAATTATTAGTATTAGTATTATTAATATAAGCCAAATTTATTTCTTCATAAAGCCAACAAACTCAGTACCGGTAGGCCTATATAGTAGGCCTATATTATTAATATTATTATTATTATTATTATTATTATTATTATTATTATTATTATTATTATTATTATTATTATTATTATTATTATTATTATTATTATTATTATTATTTGATCAGATAGGCTATATGAAGATCATCGTGATCTATGAAAGTCAATATTATCGACCTAAGGCTATAGCATCATGTCTGTGACGTCAGCATAAAGATGACTTTACCAAGCAGACGATTTGTCCATATATATAAATACATATATATATATACATTATACATATATATATATATATATAATTATATATATATTCATAGCGAATGACGTCAACGCCGAGTGAGTCTTCTATGTACAGAACTCGGGTCCACATGGCAGGGAACAAGTGGACCTACAGACATCTACCTGGATGTGCAGAAGCAGACAGCAGGGTATAATAATAGACTAGGCCTACGTACATACGTCGCAATCAATGTTTGTTGTCCGCTGTGACCGGTCGAATTGACCGATTTCATCTGTGTTCCACTTCCTATAAACCTAATTAACCCGAAGTCTATTAGCGTCCATGATCAACTCATAATTATTATCTTGGTGCGATGTTGCTACAATTCAGGAAAAGGTCGATGCACTCTTCTGCCTCGTTGGCCGATATGAGAAGAATAAAGGCCTACTATGCAACAGACACAATGAACCTTAGGTCTTTTCTGTTTCTGACCAAAGGTAAATAGATGCACGTAGAAAGACTTGTCTGTGAAAACGAATAAGGCGACTGACAGCAAGCAACACACGTTTAACCGAGAAGAATTAGATCATCATAATATTATGACCCGAGTAAGAAAAACAGACAGACAGACAGACAGACAGACAAACAGACAGACAGACAGACAGACAGACACAGACAGACAGACAGACATACAGACAGAAGGACAGAGGCAGACAGACAGACAGACAGACACAGGCAGACAAACAGATAGACAGGCAGACATACATTCATACATAGGCCTACATACAGACAGATACAGGCAGACAGACATATATATATACATACATACAGACAGACAGACACAAACAAAGCAAGATACACAGGCATCCGGAGGAACGGACTGGCGTACGTAGGGTTGGAGCGTAAACTGAGCAAGCAGTCCGACTGATTTCGATTGCCGTTGAGAGGCTCTCCTCCAATCGAATCTTCGATATTATCGAGTTACTGCAAAGTGGAACAGTTCATGACACTCATG
>JACEVL010001071.1:427500-502500 GCA_020284085.1 Aporrectodea caliginosa
CCGGCCGAGCAATGGACGAAACCACGCGAGTGGTCGAATAGGAAAGGCGCTGTTCTTCGGGCAGAGGAAGAACGGAGGAACGAAAACGACGACCAGCGGTGGGAGCAGCAGCAGGGAGACTCTGAGACAGGCAATCGTCGTTAGTGAGGTTAACGAAGCGACGGGACGTCCAGCGGACATATGCCTTGTCCTGCCGGACTCTGAAACCTCGGACCAGCGCAACGATCCTCTCGGCAGCCAGGACATCGCGCAGACGGACAAAACGGGCGACGATCACGGCCTCTGCCCGAGCAACTCAGTCACCAAAGCCCCCAGCGCAATGACTCTCCAGGTCCCTGGACAATCGATGCACGCCCCCCATCACCCGGAAGAGATCACCCAGCAACGCTCTCACTCGTCGACGACCCTCGACCTCCTGACCGTTCGTCCGTCGGTCAGTCGAAAGGGTTCCTCCATCTCCATAACGAGTCGACGGTGCAGCCGGTCAGGCTCGACGATCGGACCGGCCAACTTCCGGCGATGGTCGGCCAGCAAGACGCCCCAGGCCCCGAAACAACACCGCAACGCAAACTCCTCGAGCGAGAACCGTGCGAGAAAGGCCCTGCGCACGATCACGGTCATCCTCGGCGCTTTCGTTCTGTGTTGGACTCCGTGGCATGTACTGTCGATGATCATCAGTTTCTGCCCTGAGGATAAGGTCTGTGTCGAACCCCTTCTATACGACATCTCCTACTGGCTGTGCTACCTCAACAGCCCCATTAACCCTCTGTGCTATGCCCTCGCTAACCAGCAGTTCAAAAAGACATTCATTCGCATCATCAAACTGGACTTCCATCGAACTTAAAAGGCATTACCAATTCGCCAGACTTTCAGCAGAAGGTCAACGCATTCAAATTTCAGCTGAAAATCGGAAAAGCGAGGAGTGACTCCGAGTGACCTTGCTAGGAAATACTATAGGGATATAATCAGTCAACTCGCTTTTCCTAACCTCGGCATTATGACGGTGAACGAGAAGATGTTGAACCCATTCCTTAGCATCTCATCTTCCGCTATTCACCGATTATTCAAATTATTTTGACTAAGGGTAGAAAAAGAAATTATGAGATGACTTGGTAGGCAGTTGAGCACAGGTCTTTAGACACATACATGTATATCCCAGCATTTCAAGCACTAGACTACTCTACCACTTTCATTGTATACATCAGATCTGTGATGTGTAACCAGTGTTTTTTTAGTTCCAAGATTAATTTCTATTCCTATTCTTATTCTATTCCACTGTCTTCATTTTAGTTCTAGTTTTAGTTCCTCTTTATAAATAAATTTTATTCTTGTTCTAGTTCCACTTCCTATTTAAAAATAATTTTAGTTCCAGTTGCAGTTCCAGAAAATTTATATTTGTAGTTCCACTTCCACTTGTACATCTCACAGAAATGTCTAACATGAACGATTAATGTCTATCAGACTGTCACACAAAACAGTATCTTGACCTACTTATGAGATTAGTATGGTATGGACAAATGTGAATGCGACTGTTAATAAAACAGTTTATAGGCAGACACACTAAAAAGTTACCAGTCCGCATAGCTATTAAAAATAAAGAAATAATTTTTATTCTATTCCGTTCTCGTCCAAGAAAAATATTGAAATTTTTATTCCTAATCTATTCTCGTTCCAGACTTAATTTTTATTCCAGTTTTCGTTCCGTGGAACTAATTTTAAATAATTATTATTCCTATTCTATTCTCAGGAACTAAAATAACACTGTGTGTAACAGTTGACAAAAGCAACAGTATTTATAGCCTATATCTCGAGCAAATGCCAACCGTTTTGCTGTTACTGCAAACGAGCCATGGAAACTACCTGGAGGTCAATGGATACAAACAAATCTCGGCTCACCACATGATGTGATATAAGATATCCACAACTTTCCAAATTTCACGAAACTGCAGAACTACTTCTTTCTCCGACTCATTGGTCCAATGACTCCAATCTATGGTGCATCATCATCATCCCAACAATCGAATTACAGAAGCCAAAATCACTATTTTCACTTGCAGAAATGATTTCTGCTAATCTTGTTTGAACAATCATGCTAAATATTCTGGCACCAATCTGTACTTCTGAACTATCTATAGCCTCTGAGAAGCTCTTCAGACGTGCTATAAAAGTATTCTTTTATCTTACATTACATCTAAGGTAGGCATTTTAGTTGTGCTATATTATCCTGAGTTTGGTTTTGGTTCAAACTTAAAGGATGGTTCAATGCAATGCCATGTTGTAGCTGTTTCAAATTACTCATTACTTGTACGAAATGAGAGGCTTTCTAAGTCTGTCTCAGATTCAGTTTACATCTCTCACACATGTACAACACATTGCACAAAGCTTCAACATCTCTCATATTCCATAGGATTTATAGGAGGCTCTCAGCACCCCATCGAAGGGGTGGAGTTACTGCATTCTTCGACATGTCAGTAGGACTACCACAATTTGGTGCTTAGAGACAGGCAGTTGTGTGCAAACTGGAACCATGGAACCAATTAATGAATATAATAATCAAAAAACTAGTACAGCTTACACTTGTAAGGTAATGATCATATGGGGACCCGATAGCGCATTGGATAACACACTGGCATAGAGAGCGAGAGGTATATGCTTTGTAGGCTGCTATTAGCGCCGTGTATTGCAGGCTGTCTGCTCTGTTAGTAGTTAAGATTTATGTCTTCTGTCATTTGTGTTCTTGTGAATTGTTTAATTGTCATAACATGTAAATGTACAGCGCAGTGCGTTTGTCAGGCGCTTCAATAAAGAAAAGATATTATTATTATTATTATTATATTGCTAGATTATCAGAAAATTGGCTGAATTCATCATAAAGAACACTATTCAGCAGGATTTCACCTAAGCAGAATGAACTGAAACGGAATTAGCAACTGAAAGATATTTTATTACATCCAAGCCAATGGCAATAAAATAATCATGAATAAGGCTTAAAACTAGACAATTCAAAACAGATGTCGGTAAGTATAAGCTGTATGAGAATATGATCTAATTATGATTCACATAATCATCTATTACACTAACCCTTGATTGCACGCTGAAGAAAACTGACTTATAGAAATGTGCATAAAATTATATTTATTTAAGATGGAATTTGCTCAACTGCGCAGTAGGTTCAGAAATTGACAATGTACCTGCATTAGTTTCTCATTGTAAAAACCAATCTTTGTGAAATTAAAGTCACATATGAAGAAATGGTTTTATGACTTTAAAGTAACAGTTGGGCACCCAAAACGTGTAATGCAATTGAATCCTACACGACGCAATGGTCCCAAGAAAGAAAGATCATTCCAGTGAGGTGCAAACATGACCAAATTAATCCAAGTTATCCAGCGACATTACACCCGTTTAAAACATGAAATATGTGCCCCACAGTAACCAAGGTGGTCACATTTTCAATATGATCTACCACGTTAACTTCTGGACTCTACCATTATGTTAACTTCTCACCTCAGATAACCGTTACTCAATGACTTAAAAGCTCACTTTAAAAAGATGAGCGATTTTAAATGTGAACATATCTAAGACGGCATCTGCTCAGTATCTGAAGAGTTTCAGAAACAGCATGTACTTGCAATAAACTCGCATTACCAAATCAGCCTTTGTGAAAACAAACCATACATGAAGAGTTTGAAAAGTACACGGTGGTTCAATAAAAAGTAAGCCAAACACTTGGTCGTTCCCATTTGGTCTTCATTGATCCTGGAGTAAAAATTAACGGAGCCTATTATCGCGACGTTCTGTTGTCACAACATCTTCTGCCTGTTATCAGAAATCTAGCCCCAGAAGGCTGTTTTGTTTTCAACAGGACAGTGCCCCAGCCCACAGAGCCAGAGAAACCATCGAAATGCTAACAAGAGAGACACCAGACTTCATTTCTCCAACATTATGGCCTCCGAACAGTCCAGCTCTAAATTCTGTCGGTCGACTATAAAGTGTGGAGCGTTATGCGAGAGCGAGTCTACCAGACAACAATCCATGATGTAAATGATCTGAAGCAACGCTTGTTGGAAGTGTGGGATGGTCTGGATCAGATAATCGACGATGATGTTACCCAATGGCGCCAGCGCCTCCACGCCTGCGTGCAAGCAGAAGGAGGACATTTTGAACATTTTCTTTAATTAAATAATCAAACCATACTACTGAGAGTTTCTTCACAAAAATATTAAATACTTTTTTCATGTTAGAAGTACTTATATGAAATACAGAGTTTGGCTTACTTTTCATTGAACCACCGTGTAGATTTGAAGAAACAGTTCTGAACCCAGAGCTGTGTACATAGAATTGAATGAAATATTATGCAATACTGCCCAGTTATTATAAATATTAACTTATCATGGATAAATTAATTGTTTGCAAACTGGAATGAAAACTGGCATCACAGAAGCAAACTGAACTTTCTCAAAGGACTGACCTCCTTCAACACATTGGTCTATGGAGAGTGTTGATGCTAAATGCAATCATTAAATGCACCATTGAAAGACGCCAGGCACACAATTATAGCGGTATTATGCAAGCTATTAGACTAGATTTGATTTGCTCAACCGTAACTGCAATTGTTTCATTTTTATCAGCGAGAAGAATTAAAATAATAATTGTAAGTAATGGACATCACGAAATAATAAATTATAACAAATGGCAGTCATAAACAGTTTAATCATCTGATGATTTTCTGACAATTCGGATAACATACAAAACACAAAACAATGTGAAATCACTACTACGTCTGATAAGCGCTAGATGTCTCTCGGAGATACTGATGATAAGTCAAATACAGAAGGAAAAACAAAAAATTAAGAGTCAAGATTGACTTCAGTCTGCAAGAACTCTCTCAGGACCTTTATGGCTCCAATCGTTTCGGATCACGTGGGAACAAGGACGCCTTCCGGATGTTGTCCATACCCAGGTAAAGCATGGTCACCCGCTCCAAACCAATGCCACCGCCAGCGTGAAGCGGGGCACCATAGCGGAACGAGTCAATGTACGACTTGATCTTCTCCAGATCTGTAAAAAATAACAACACGCAATAGCAATAAAAGTCAACTGTTTGGTATTCAGAGGTCAAAGTGGGAAACAAGCGGTGCCGGTATGGGCATAAGAACATTCCCCCTTTCCTACCGGTATGAATTTCTCGCATGGAGAAGTACCGGTATGCTTTGAGTCGGCCAGGAAAGGTGCCGGTATGGCATACCTTTTCCTACCGTCACACTTCGAGCACTGTGGGATTTTATACATTGCACTTACTAACTAAAATTTTAGACAAGAGAAACCGTGAAGAATCACGCTCTGTTTAAGCACATAAATTTAGAGAAATTAGTTTCACAGAAAGAGGAACTAATAAACGTAGTTATGACTCTTGATTGACCAACTGTTAAAATGAGAAAATCAGAAAACATGTACAAATGATGCTTACATAGCATATGCGCATAGTCAAAATATACAGTGTGGCTTCATTACCACCTCATTACCATGGAGTCGTCAGGTGACTTGCCTCATGATACAGCGCATAATGGTATAAGCCAGGCCATTGTTCATAGATTTTCATCCTGTATTACAAATTTAAAGTCGACTGTACTAGTAGGTATCATCTGGTCTGCAAACTCGTCAAACAATTCCACAAATACCCACACAGCTAGAGAGGGATATTGGAGAAATTCAAGAGCAAATTTACCGATGCCGTGTAGCTTGGCACGCTCTGTTAGATAGTCTGGATCGTGGACTCTCTGAGCACCAGACAGGATCTCCTCTCCTCTCATGAACATATCGTACGAGTTAGAGTACATCTGAAACAACAGCATGCACACATTGCACAGTGATCGTCAAACATAAACAAAATTTCTCACTCAGTGAACCATGAACAGCCAAGCTCATCAAACTATTCACCAAATTCGCTCAACTCTAAACTAATCACCATAAAATGCGCAATGATGCTGCAGGAAATTCCAGTTAGAATAACAGAAATTATTTTAAATTCACTTCAAACACATTTTGCCAACAAGTCCACTAGCTCAGTTTACTAATCAGCATAATTATAGCAATATTAATAATAACTGCATAATAACAATAACAATAATAAATAGATAATAATTATAATAGTAACAATAATTTACTAATATCAATATCAACTTATATCACATTACTTACTAACTGTTGGATTGCTGTTACTGTGACTTTCAAATCAAACAAGGACCATGTTTTGAAACAATTTTTATAGTGACATGTAAACGAGTCTGTTGCCTTTTCCTCTATCATCTTAGCAAAATTCCCATTGAAAATCAATGCAGCAATACGCGTGCATCTCTTGATGCACTGAACTACCTATTTGAAGGCTCATACAACCATGAACCCAAATTGACTGGTTACTCACAATATTTTCAGGGTCCGGCATGGTGTAGAATGGACGCACAGCCAACGGATACTTGTCCAAAATGTAGAAGTCAGTGCCATACTGAAATTCAAACCAAACACATGCTTAACACTAACAGTACCAATACATAAATCCATTAACATTTCAAAGACAAGCTGCACTGGTTACCCAGTCACTCTTAGTACACCCTCGTGGTTACAGTGTTAAACAATTTCTCTTCAACACAAATATTACAAGATTTGTTAACTGCTCAAACAAACTCCAGAGCACTGATGAGTAGCCATAAAACAGCACTGTTAGTGTTACACTATACTGCACTTAATGCCAAGTAAATTCAATTCAAAAATGAAGGATAATCCATTCAATCCTAAGATCAACAGCACAATTCTAACAGAAGACAACATTAAAAAACACTGTTACAATGCTTGTACTTCTTTCTCAAGAGTATTTATAAATCCATTCTGTCATGTTGACACTTATCAACTGTTACCAGCAAACTGACTGAACCATTTTGCAAACACAAATGCACTAAAACAACAAAAGAAAATTCATACTACGATCTGAGAAACCCTGAACACTTTAACGATGAGCAAGTACTAACAGTGATTTGGAAACCAATGCAGCTCGTCGTTAATATGTTAAACAATTTGATCATGTGAAACCATGATTTCAAAATGATGATCTAACTTTGACCTGAAGGAATCTTCTGCTTACTTACCTTAGCCTTAACGAGTTTTCCGAGGAATTTCTCATTTGGTGTGCTCAAGTCTTCATCATCAGCCATCTCAATGCCATTGTCACGCAACATCTGCACGCCCTCCGTAAATTGCAAAATGAGGCTAATAAAACAAACAAAGCAGACTACTATGAATGGATCATAACAATTGGATTTCAATTGTATCTTGCTCTGAAGTTACAATTGTATTTGTAGTCATCACAATTGCAGTATTCACAAATTTGTATATCATCTTTTCAAGAGAAACTACTTTGGATTTAATGCTTTGGATGATGACATCAAAACTGTCTTTTGAAAGGGGAACCTATGCCTTTCTGAAACAAAGAGAGACATCAAACATTTCCAATGCCTCCGCTTTATCAGAAGTGGCTCAAAATCTTTGGAACAGGAAAAATATAGCCTTAAACTTCAAGACTTCTTAAGGCTTTTCCCACAGTGTTTGGTTGACGCATTTACTAAACATCACTCCATCCAGAACATTATGTACACAAGTATCTGTAAGTGTCTACATCAGTGCTGTCCAACCTTTTTGACACCGCGGGCCACCGAAAAAGTAATTTTTGAAGCCGAGGGCCGCACCAGTCAACTCAAAAGCAGCGACTAAAATTTATTGAAAATTATTAACTGTATTATAATTAATTATGGAGTTATCATAATGAATGCGTCTTGGGAACTGGATTTTGTGTACACATTGTCAAATGATAAGCCAAGTTACGAACGAATAGCTATGGAAGAAGGCCAGTGACTGTCTTTTACTTCATTTTGACAGAAATTGCAAATGTTTAGCGAGCTGTGGCGGGCCACTTAGAATCTGCCGGCGGGCCGCATGCGGCCCGCGGGCTGGACAGCGCTGGTCTACATAGTCAAATAAATTTACTACCAAGTCATAAGAGAATGTATTACATATATTCTGGTTATAACAATACAAAGTAAAGTAACCTTGGCTCCAGATACTGAAACGG
Source organism: Aporrectodea caliginosa (assembly GCA_020284085.1). Classification (NCBI taxonomy): domain Eukaryota; kingdom Metazoa; phylum Annelida; class Clitellata; order Crassiclitellata; family Lumbricidae; genus Aporrectodea; species Aporrectodea caliginosa. Next base: position 435,623 of record JACEVL010001071.1, read on the forward strand.
TTCCGCAGGATACTGTTTGTAAACTGTGGTAATTTCCTCAGCATATCTGGAATTTTAAAAACACCTACTTCAGATAAAATAAAAACAACACATGAACACAGATTTGATTCAATGGCTGTGTTCTAATAGCAAAAGCCAGCTGCCATGAATAACACAAAGCTTGCCATAACGCACACCACCAGATCCTGATGGTCATATGACAACTACTGTGAAGTTACTACAAACGTTTAATTTAAGCAGCAATTAATAACTGTGTCCTGTGAAACATAAGCCAATCACTGGCAACAGGACACTCCATGGAGTCTCTAAGTATAAGTGCATTTTGTGAAAGTAAATTCAACCAAACAATCAGAATTTATATAACACCTCTTCAAGATCCCTACCCAGAGGCACTCCCAAACCAGGCTAAGCGGAAAACGTAAGCGAATGAAACTGACAGCAAGTAGCATTCAGGAGGTGACGTATAGCCAGAGGGAGCCCATTCCAAGATGTCGGGCCAACCATAGAAAAAGATCGGCTCTGCATTGTACCAGTTCCGGCAAATGGGACTGTTTAAGTGTTCATAGCAAACCCATAATTTTGCTCTAATTCTAGTCAACAGAATTGTTAAAACGTTGAATTACAATTGTCAGTGGACTACACATCACCTGGAGATGTCTGGCTTGATATCTATTATGCTACACACGATGGCAGCCGAATTTTGCAGTTTTCAACTGAATGACAATACTACTTCTTTGCACAATTTAACATTTTGACAATGAGAGTGTACTAAAAGTGACTGGGAAACAAAAGCAGCTCATCGTTGAAGTGTTAAACCATGACTTTCTCGATAACATTCAACCATTCCTCATTCATTATTCACCACAAGAGATCTGCATACCACCCAGATTGTGAAACAACTGTGGATGACAGCATTAGTTCATTCAGAGGCCATCCAAAACCGACAACTAAAAATCTATCACAAGAGAAGCTAAATTAGACAAACACCCAATAATGTGGCTGTGGGGAGAACAGAGGTTAAACATTTGGTGTTCCAAGGGTTCAGCAACAGACTTAGCTCAACACATCTGAATAGACTCAATGAAACACACTCACTTCACTTCAAGGCCCTTGAAAATCTGCACAAAAAGATTTCCAATGACCCTTACGACCTCATGATAATCGTGCAAGAAAGTCATCTCAAGATCAAGGCCAACAAACTCCGTCATGTGACGGTGTGTGTTTGAGTCTTCGGCACGGAACACTGCACAAACAACAAACCACCCAACCTTTACAAAATCTTTTCACAAAAACATACAGCGTGGGCTCGCTGTTGCGAAGTTGTCGGGGTATAAGTCTTATAAGTTCCTATTTAAGCAAGACTCTAGTCCTTTCTGGTTTTGACCTTAGAATCCTTGTTACTTGTACATTATTCATAAAATGTGACATATTACAGAGGGCATCAATAAAAGAGTTGATAATGATGATTATGTATGTATGTATGAATTGGCACTCAACAATCCATACCTAAAAAGTGTAATCTGATTTGTAATCTAATTGTCTATGGTTGGTTGGCTACAAATAAATGATGGATTGATTGATTGATTGATCTAGAAACTTAATACCCTTGAAGTACCTCACAAAAGCACTGCCTAATCTAACCAAAGTGGTGTCAAAGTTCATTACGAACAGTAAGCTTATCTATAAGAAAATAATGTTCGGGAAATTGAAACCATTCAACAGAAATAATTTATAATTGTAATTGTAGTTGAACATTTAAATAGCATCACTTCAAGATTAAAACTAGTCACGGGCTCGCTGCACTACACAAGGTATATGATGCTAAATAACATCTTCAATTCCTAGTAAAAATTATTTTATGCTAGCATTAGCCCTATGTTGGAAAATAAACTGGTTGTATTAGCTATTCCAGTCACAGAAAAAGCCAAGTTCACATTATACTGTTATCTAAAACAGATATGAAAAAGGTTAGACTTCTTACCCGCACCAATGGTGTACACACGGCCAAAATCTCCACAGATAGCCATCTGCTTGTATAGCTGAGGGCTCTGGGCAAGGTAAGCGCTACGTTTGAAGTAGGTCACCTCAAACACGTTCGCACCGCCTTCGGAAGCAGCTGCAAAACAAAAACATCTTTCCAGAATCGGATGAGACACAAAATCTGGAATCATTTCTGCTAATCAAAAATTTTCCAGGCAAAAGACAGCAGGATTTTTAACTACAAATACTGGCGCAACCAGCAACTCCTTTATTTCAATCAAACATTAACATAAACATGGTGTGTAATTATTATTGTTAGATTTATTCATAAAATTTTAAACCTCAAATTTCTATAAATAAACTATTTCAAAAGTGAGAACAATTCAGTTTGGAACATAGCTACTGAAAGCATTTTTTGAAAGAAAATGTTGTTAGTTAATTTAGTTGTTTTATTTGATTCCTGTTTATGTACTTGTAATTTTGAATGCAAATTTTACCGATGCCGTGTAGTTTGGCACGTTCCGTTAATAAACTCAATAAATAAATAAATAAAATGTCATCTGACAGAAAGTCAGAATATTAAATCAAAAGGAATGCTTAGTTTCATAACTAGATGAACTACTTTTGTCTGGAGTCTAGCTCAACATAAAATGGTGAAAATTAACAGTCTTGGATAGTTTTTGTAATCTACCCATTACACCAGGTGTTCCATTACACAGTGCAATTGTTTTTGTGGATTCGATTTATTCCAGTACGACTCAAGACACAAAAATAACTAACCGGAAATGATCTTTGGAGTGTGGATCTCAATGAAACCCTTCTCCTTTAGGGTATTACGGAACAGTTCGCACACTCCAGCCTCAATGCGGAACAATGACAGGTTGGTCGCTGTTCTTAGGTCCAAAACTCGATTATCGAGTCTTGTGTCAAGGTTCACTTTAGCCAAATCCTACAGCAACCACAAACTACGTCATCACACTGCAGGGAAGATAATAAATTTGTTCAAACAAAATACACAACTATTCTAAAAGAAATGACAATATCAAAATATATCATGAAAACGGTCCAGAATACACACAAGTCCAATGTAAATCCTGACGATTGGCTGAGGATGAAGCTTAGAATAACCGAAAGCAAGAAAATGAGAAAGAAAAACAAACGAACAAACATGTCAACGGATACATGGACAGATCGATAGATGGATGATAGGAAGGACCGATATAAAAGGTAGATTAAGTGATAGATGGATTTACTGCCTCTATGGATTTGTTGCCCAATAAAATTGCACAGATCCGTGCATTAGACGAAGACAACCTTTTCATCCAGTACCAGTTAATTCCAGATGAGGTTTGCTCTTCCTGTCAAATATGTAACTGAATAATAATCCTGCCTTCTGTCAGAGAGGTAGTGCTATAATAGGTTCAGCAGCTGCCTCGTATGTACCAAAATATGTAGGCAATCCTACGTCTTCAGTTTATCAATCCTACCTCTTCGCCTGCAGGCCTTGAAGCATCTTCAATCAACAGAGGCAATCTTGGAGCTGATGCGCTAGCAACCCACACCTGAAGAAATATTACCCCACAAATCAGAAAACAGATGACGTACACAGACAAAACTAACCCTTTACTAAGCAACTTAAAATACATCACAGATACAATCAAACATACATTATCATCAACAAAGGCACTTAAAATACATTGACATCCAGAAAAACTAAGCTAAGCAGTAGAGTCCCGTCTATAAAGACATTTAAAATGTAATAATAGAATGGATTAACTATAAACCCAATCTTAAATAGTCCTGAAATGCATCAAGCCACATTGCCAGTTGACTCAGAAACTACCAAACAACTATGGCCTAACGCAACATGACACACAATTCTGGAAGACTTCCCCTAAACGCCCAACTAACAAATGAATGTGACTTTGATTCATCAACTATTTTAGTGAGGCACTGCCTAAACTTCAAAAGACTTACTACCTACAAATAGCCATTAAACTAGCTTCCAGAGTAAACTAGCTACACACAGTGAAAACACCGAAAATACAGCAACGGCCATAAAACACTTAGCAGATTTAATATAAGATTATGACAATATTACTGCTGAATGGCAGAAACCTGTTGAACAAAATTATAATGCCTGCCACACACAGTCAATTTGATTGATTGATTGATTGATTGATTGATTGATTGATTGATTGATTGACAGTGAAGATTGGCATAGTCACCTGAGTAACGTGAAGTTCCACGTCTTGCTGTGAGCAACTCTCAATCTTGTTTTCCACTTTCTGTACAACTCCCTCAACATCAATAATTGATTCTTTTGTTATCCTAGAATTCAAACAAGAACACACGAAGATACTTTCATTATCAATTCAAAGATATCAGGAACAACAATGCAGCCAAGTAACAAATCAACCGTAATTTCATATAATAAAATTCACTTCTATACCTTTGCCCTTCATCGTTTGTATAATCATATCCCACTGGCTGAAATAAAACATTTTTAAATCGATCTGGATCTTTTTCAAGCATGTGAACTTAAGAGCAAAAGAAAGAAAACATTTCTCACATTGAGGCAAATTTCAACATTTGCTTGCTGATTGTTTCACCCACAAACAGCAATGCCTGAACTGTATACAGCTGATATCGGATGACAAAGAAGCACTGCTTTCCTAGACAAGATACATAAAAATCTAAGTATAGATACTAGTAACAAATTAAAAAAACAATCAACTAATTAACACCTGTAAAGGTGTGAAGGATAAAGGAAATAGAAGACAACAGCATAAACAGGTCCAAAACCTTTCCAAGCAATCACAGAATGGATCTTGACCATATTATGTTGCAGTTAGACCCTTAGAAAGCAAGTCTTCCAACTTCAATTTGCCAGTGCACATCTGTTGCTCAATTTGAAACAAAATTAAAAACTCATTTAATCACATTGCATTACAACTAGGAATGTAGCGAAATGCACTCTCATGCAAGACATGTCTTTTTAATGCGTGCGATAAATTTTCATTTGTATTGTATGTATAGTTAACTCCTAAATCATTCCTTTGTGTATGTGGATGACCTCATAATGCTGATGTTAGTAATATGCCAGCACCTAAAGTGTGGCACCAGAAAATGCTACTTCTTCCTGCAATAATAATAATAATGACAATTTATATGGTGCCGTAACACAGCCATACCGTTACAAGGGTGCCTAAGCACGTTTTTACATCTGTTAGTGTACTGGTAAGACATACGGTATTCCAGCATTTGTTCACTCTGTGCCTAATGCAAAGCCATCTTAAAATAAAGGTTTTATCAATAAAAAAATTTCAAATTCATTTCTAGTGCATTTGCAAGGTTTTCAATTACACCATAGTTTAAGTCAGTAAAAGACATACATCCTTGCACTTAAACAGTTATACTAAATGAGTCTTTGCAATTTCTTACCAACAACCCTGCTGGTGTTGAGTCGTCCATTCACCCAGACCTTCTGCCCCGCAATGCTGGCTTTCAAATCCGAAATCGGAATAAAGACATTCTCCAGCTTACGCTTAGTACGGATCAGAGACAGGTTACCATAGCAACCGACAGAGCAGTCGTCCTTGGCATCGGCAGAGGTTTCAGCAGCGACCTGATCTTGGCGCTGCTGCTTCTTGGCAGTCTTTTCTGCCTCCTTCTGCTGTTTTTTCAGTCCTTTCTTGGATGTTGGCTTGTCATCCTGACTATATGCATGAAAAGAACAGCACTCATCATCAGCCAGCGAGCAATGTCTCCAATTTTTCAGAAATTCCTTTAATTAACCAAGAACTAGATATGCTAGCTGTGAATGAACAGAATCAGGCAAACATGTAGTATTGGGTTGTGTAAATTTACTGGCATCACGATTGTTGCTTAGGGTTACGTTAGGCATCATGAGAGTCTGTTAGGGTAAGGTTAGACGTCGCGATGGTCAGTTAAGGTCAGGGTTAGGGTTAGTGTCGTCATTAGAAAACACGATACCTTCCACGCAGCATGCCAAAAGATACTGCATAATGCCAGTAAACTTACGCACCCCGATACTACATGTTTATCCAGAATCATTCAAGCATTGTTTTCATTGCTTGCACTTTTACTGCAATTCTTTTTCTTCTACGTATTATCACACGGATCAATTAATGCTTCTTTCATTAAACTAAGCATTCAACCTCCACTTCTTAGTGACTAGACAAAGAATTTGGATTTGTGCATAATTATTTCTTCATTTTATTTAGGAATACAATTTGATCCAAGTTAAAATTTTTATCCAGAGAACAAGAAAACAAGTCTCATAAGCATGGTACATATCATTACAAGGTGAAATTAAGAGCAAAGTGCAGCAACGTTCAACGTAATGCAATGTCAAACTATAGTTCTTTTGTGTCCACGAAAATGATATCTAAAGGAACATGCATATTTTCAGGTTTTTTTAGTCAAGACAAATGGTAATCTATCGTTTTTGCATCCCCAATTATTCACCATTGATAACATATCATTTCAGTTTCAAAACAATTTCAACGTTAACATGTATAGTTCTAAGGGGCCGTCCATAAAGTACGTCACGCTATTTTTGACCATTTTACCCCCCTCCCCTGTCACAAACTGTCACAAAACTCGGAACCCCCCTAAAGTACGTCACACTTTCAACATAGAAATAATAATACTTCCGAAAGCAAGGCTAATACATAAACAAGGCTTCGCAACAGCATTATTACTAGCGCTCCTAGCGAGAGGAATCATGAAAAACACATTCAGGAGATATGCATTTCATGCTATTTTGACATAAAACTAATTAAAATGTTTCAGAAAATTTTTGAAAATTATTTTAAAGCTATGAAATTCTACTAAAAAATAAAAATAAATTATAAATAAAATAAAAATAAATAAATGTGTGACGTCACACATGGCCTGACCCCCTCCCCTGTCACAAACTGTCACACTTTCTTCAACCCCCTCCCCTGGAGCGTGACGTATTTATGGACGGCCCCTAACACACCAGCATATAACTTTGTAAAATAAGCATGGAAACTACCATAGACAACATTTATGAGGACGAAACCTGAATAAATAAGAAGCTACAGCTGGTATTGGAGGGCTTTGGTAGTTCCCTTCTTGTGTTGAATAGCATTTCGAAAGCTCATTTGTTGTGATGAACACATTCTAAATAAGAATTTCTCCTGCAATGTGTTGTCATTATAGCACATTATAAAACAACTGGTATGGTATACTTATTCTACAAAGGGTTTTTTCATTTAGGACGATGAAACGATATGCCATAATAGTGGATAAGTTTTGCAAAACTGCGTAAATAAGAAACTGGGCCTAGATCAGTGGGTAGGGCACTCAGTAATGGGGCTGACAATAGCAATACGTTCTATAATCCTCTAGGCTTAAATGTACGCAATTCTTGATGTCAAATCAAGTTAAATGCTCAAATGAGATGACACTAAGTACGGTCACTTCATAAAACTTCAATATCCTCTGTGGGAGATTAATCGTAGACCCACGCGCTGTACGTGCCCTCGACACGTGTCAAAGTTTACAGAACAGAAACCGTTAGAAATCTTGCAAATCCAGTAAAAACAGCGTTCCCATAACTTATTTATGATATCAAGTAATAATGCATTACCCAGCAGCGATTTCTGTATTCTCAACCTCACTCATTTTCCCCAGAAAACTACGCTTTAAACAATTTGAGGTAATTAATCTCTATCTAGGCCGCTGAGGCAACTACCATACTTTCTTTCGCAATACTTCTCTTCCCATCAGCCACAGCGACAAGGGCGCGTTCCTTTGTAAGTAAGCAAGTAAAGTATATATTCGTTTATTGAGAAAAACAATCTGACAAAAACGCAGAAATGCTAACATGAGTGATAATGGATAATTAAAGTTCATTAGAAGATTTTAGAATAAAGTAGTAAATATTTTTATGTACTGATCTGGGAATAGATTGAGAGTTGTCCTTGGGTTGGAGAGTATGGTTGTATGTTCTATTATTCTATATTCTTACTTGCCTTTATCTGCTCGCGAATTGATTACTGCAACTCTCTTTTTGTAGGCTTCCTAAAGTGTGCCTCTGCCCTCTTTAATTTGTGCTTAGTGCGGCTCCCAGGCTGATAGCCCGACTGCCCCGCTTCTCGCGCATCTGCTCCTATATGTTGGAACATCTTCACTGGCTCCCTCTCACTGCTCATATCCAGCTTAAGGTTCTTGTTCTTATCTACCGGTCTTACTCTGGCCTAGCTCCCAAGTACCTCATTCGCCGACCTATCTCCGGATATCTCCGCCACCTCTCACCGCCCGCTTCGCTCACTTGATCGCCTTGACCTTCTTGTCTGACGACAATGTAGGCCTACTTACTAATCATAGTATATATATATTTTCGTTTATTCAACAATCCGGTTGACAAAACCAATCCGAATAATTATCATCCTCAATGATATTTTAAAATCTAAACTTAGTTATCTCTTCGCCCGTGGCGCTTAATTTGGATAACATTTGGCAAAGAGACCGAGAGGTACCGAGTTGGGCGGATATGCTTTGTGTTTGCAGGCTGTCTGTTCTGTCAGTAGTTAAGATTTGTGTCTTGTGAATTGCATAATTGTACACTGTAACCGGTTGCGGTTCCGATTTTTTTAACTTATTACATATTAGTTTAGTTTATTGTTTGCCCTTTATTTATTAATAAATAATACTCCGAGTCAAACCCGAACCATGTTTCAAGCATTGGTGAAACGCACCTATGGGAAAACATACCGTATTTGTTTTCTGTGCATTTTTACATAACAGTGAAAATGGAAATTTTTCTTTTGGCGGACAATTTTGAATTATCTGTATCTCTGTTTGTTAATGTTTCAAATTCCGAAGAGCTGAAGAAGATGGCCATAAACGGAGAAATAAATGTTGCACTGTTATCACCATCAATGGTAAAGTTATGTCAATGTTCCAACCAGTCACTTAATATCGCCCACAGTTGGACCAAAGAGATTATGGACTGCAGATTTAGGTTTAGCCAGTTATCAAAAATCTTGTTCACATCGTTGAAGTTGCAGTTGAAGAATACTTTCTGATGTACTTAAGTTGCGCCAGATATTGAATAACAATGACGATTAGTTTTTCCATGTTATTTTCTTATGATTTACTGGCCGATAAAGCTACTCTGACCCCTCTGATCCTCTGGAACCGGACTCGGACCTCCTCGGACTACTCTTTTGGACAACCCTTCTGACTAGACGCAGCGCTCGTGAATAAGCTGGTGCCCTGCGCTTGGCTTTCGAGTGGCGCTTTAGAAATTTGGAGATTACGATTACGAAAGGTGGTTGGGAATCGATATTTTGGCTTCTTTTGCGCACCTGACCACCTCGAATATGAGTACACGACCGTAAACTGTCGGTGGGAAGATCAGACGGAGAAGACTGGCCATCCGCTCTTATATGCTGAGGCTAAGAAACATGAAGTAGCTAACACTTTATTTCTTTGCATGTCCCTCAAACTAGCTTGAGTTTCTGCTCTTCTTGTTTGCATCAACAATACACAATTGACCCAAGTCTGAGTGGGTGCCTGGCCAATGTGACCATCCGTTTATCCATTACTAGATAAGAAAGCAGTCTTCGAATGGTCTGCTTGTGAATCATCATTGCACTTAGACCTATGTAAAAATTTGTTTCTTACTGGCAAGCACTGCTTGTCGTCTTGTGAATGTCTTATTGAGTAATGACTTACTTACAATAGTCCTTCCAGTTGCAATGAAACTTGAACAGATTTTACTGATAAACCTGTATTTGATTGTTGAATTGATATGCAGTAACTATTTGCAAATCTTCTCTTCTTTTGGTTCTCTGCCTTCCTAGGCAGGTTCGTACGTCCAATGTCGCCATTCGTCACGTTGTCTGGCTTTCTCCTTCAACTTGCTGTAATCCTTCTCCATCATCCAGTCCAACAACATCATTCTCAGTCTTCCTCTTGTCTTCTTGCCCTCCATTATTCCCTCAATTATAGTTTTTAGGAGGGAGTCTCCCCTCATAATGTGGCCCAACCATTTACAAATACCCTACCCAACACAAATGCTGGTAGGATGTATTCGCTGATTAGAGATCAGTCATCATAAACAGTGAATTTACATTTTTTATGTGTGCATATTCAGTTGTTCATATTCATCAATGTATCCGAACACCATCCAAATAACTCAGAAACAATGGCAAAGGATAATTAATTCCATGAACGCATACTCGGTCACAGCAGAAGAACGAACAAATGAAATTATAATGCACTAGTACAGTGCTTCTCAATCTTTCTGATGCTGCAGACCAGTATTTGCTTCACCTGGGCCAGTTCTTTCATTTTTAAATTAGGAAGACAATTTTGCAAAGTACAATAATTGCTATATGAATGCGTGAGACTGTGAGACTGTTCAATCAGTAGCAGATTTATGATGATCATTTTCTAAATTATAAAACTGTCTCATAGGAAATGGCTGACTATCTTTTTATGCAGTCATTTGAGAAGTTGCAACATCCAGGTCGTCTGTTATGATTTAAAAACGACAGATAACTTTGTGCATATTGCTTTGTTTGTATACATCTGAAGTGTGTGTTTAAGCAGCAGAAACTATTGATTTGTTTCATGATTTAGTAAGATCTTCCTTGTTTTCAGCAGCCTTGTTTCACTAGATGCTGTGCTGACAGCAGTGAATGTAGGGTCATAATAACTGTCGGTGGTAGCTTGGCTTCAGAGGGTGGAGGTTAAAAGTTGTTGGTGGATGTTTTAAGGATGTTATTATGCATACTAACAATGATGTTGCGATAATCGGAAATCCGATTATCGGTTTCAAAAACGATAATCGGTTTTCATTATTTGAATGTGATTATCTGAATTCAGCCTCACAGATATAAAAACGAATTCTTCCAAATTATCAACGAGGTAATAGTAGAACCCCAAAGCTATCGTATTATTGCCTCTTATATGTAAAGCGGAGCTTCCACAGCCAACGAGGTATGATTTAGAACCCCCACATGGACGTATTATTGCCTCGTATATATTTAAAGCATCTTCCACAGCCAACGAGGTAATAGTAGAAACGTAGTGATGTATTTTACGATACGTAGCGATTATCGGTTTTTAGTAACTTGCATTATATGATAATATATTAAATTTTCTGATGGCCCAAAGAAAAACGAAAATCGGTTTAAAATCGGATTTCGAAAACCGATAATCGGTTTGCCAAAAAAACCGATATTAACAACCCTAATGCATACAGTGCTTTAGTTTTCATTGTTTATAAGAGTTTGTCTTATTTTGAAGGTTCTTGACCAATTCCAGTTGATGGTTAGTGCAAACAAGGCCCTTCACAACCACAGAAATCAGAAACTTACAACAAAAAATCTGCACTCGGAATTATTATTTTGCATGTCTCCAACAAGAAGTGTAAGTTTTGTTATCAATCTTTTGTTTCCATTTTGTATTTATTCGCCAAGTTAGTAATCGTGTTATTTAAATTTCAGTTTACTTTTCAGTTTCAGTTTTGTTTTAACTTTCCAGTGTAGTTTTAGTTATAGTTTTCAAATCTTTTTAGTTTTAGTTTCATTTTTCAGAACTTTTCAGTTTTAATTTAGTTCTGTAAACATTCAACAGAAGCAATTAAATGTCATTTTTTATTAATAACATTCATTTTGATTAGCAAGAACAGCAGATCTTATTAAATTCATGCTCTCATGCTACTGAGCTGCAGTTTGAAGCACAAATTTTGCCATGCCGTGGTGCATGACGAGCGTTCTTCTACTGTATATAGATCTCCAAAAAATGCAAATAAATTAATTTTCAAGTGAAAACTCACACCTCAAATTTTCTGGGGTGACAGTAAAATGTCAAAAACTTGTAGGATTATTTCCAGAAAAATCATTATAACAACAATATCTGGGGAAAAACTGTGAAAAATTCCACCACAGCAGAGAGTCAAAAAAAATTCTCCTTTTAAAAGGGTTAAACACATTAAAACTACAATTTGTGACATTTCTTAATTTTTAATGGTACTTTAGATGAATGTGTAGCAGCTATTGTTTTAATAATTCAATGACTTTTCCTGAAATTTGCCATTTTCCTGCCATTGATAGCCATGCTCGGCATAAGGCTAGCATAGCAATCGTGGTATGAGTAGAAAGCCCAGACTTCCCTCTTCAGTATATGTTGCAAAATATAAGCTAGTTCAGATTTAATTCAATTCTGAACATGGTTGCTAAGGAATATGCATTTTAAAATTACACAAAACTTTAAATGCATTTTTCTTGGAATTATAATTTGAACAAGTGAACCATATTTTTTACTCATAACTTTGGACAGGAACATGATGGAGCAATAAAATGTGTGTCATTTAAAAGGGAGACTTTACCCTTTAAAACGGTATGATAACACTCAGATTGTAAAAAAATTAAGTTAAGCCTGGTTTTGGTCAGATGGGTCACATATATTTGATAATTCATATAAATACTAAGACTGATATTGAAATGTTTAAAAATGTTTGTTTTACTGTACGGAATTTTGATGTTTTGTTTCAGATTTCAACTGCATTTCAAAAGTTTGGCATGCAGAGCAACGACAAAGAGGTGCTAATTGTTGAAATTCATGCCACAGGTCAGAGTACTGTGGCTGATCTGTGTCAGAAAGTTACTGGTGATTTGGTTCCCCTGTCTACGCTAAAACACTACACCAATGCCGAGCTTATTAAAAAGGTACACAAAGCAAACACTGCATTCTGAAATAATGTTGTTCTTGTTGAAACTTTAGTCACATCTTTAGTTTACAAGTTTCCAATCCAGTTATTAAATCCCAGAAATCACTCAACAAAGTAAGTAATCAAAAGCTTGTTTGCATAAGTGATTTAACCTGTGTAGCACTACTATCAGATTGTAACATAGTTTAAACTACATTTTCAGTTGGTTTTAAGTTGCATTTTTCAGAGAGCCATGTTTCAGCACCTCTGTATGTTGTAAAATGGGCCATACAAATGTTCAGATACATACTAGATACTTACTTACGAGTGCATGACAGCTACCTAAGGCAGTGGTTCTCAAACTGTATCAGACTGTGGCACATTTGGCACTGCCAATTTCTGTTGTGGCACACTTGCGTTCTTAATACTAGCTGGATTCCAGTGTGTTTAACCGTAAATTTATGGTATTTAACAGTTTACACTAATAAGGTGATTTTTTATGTTTACGAGATTTGCATGCCAGGCATCAATACTTGAATCAGAGGGATGGATGTTTATGTGTTATACCTCAGAACAGTGGCGTAGCCAGACCTCTTTTCAAGAGGAGGCACAAGAGGAGGCAAAATGTACCCATGGAGCAAACAAGAGGAGGCAAAATTTATCCATGGAGCAATAGACGAAAATCGTAGACTTTTTTTTCCTGACGACTTTTTTTTAGGGGTAGTATAATTCACAGCAATTACTTTTTAAGCATGTCTGAAACTAACAGTTGCTTTTTCAGCATGTCTGAAACTAACAGTTGCAAAGCTTCTGCCGCCATTATTTTAAGTATAGAGAACATCAGTATGTGAACGTAAAAATTTTACGAGCATCCTAGTCCCAGGGCAATTGAAGCAAACATACAGTCACCGTCACTGGGAACTTCACACACAGTATATTCGTCTGTAAATATACCTGTAACATAAGTTACATAACATGGCCAATTTGCAGCAAAGGAAAAGTTGGAAGTTATACACAGGGTAAGTAAGTAGCTCTTTTACTTGATGTGACAAACAGCACGCATAATCAATGGAATAGAGAAAAACAAGAATAGTTGCAGTACTTCAAATGTGAAACATTGAAAACGTGACGTAAAATTACAATGCTCAGTAATTTTAAAGACACCAGTTAAAAGAAGATTTTGTACAAATTAGTTTTACACTGTGGCAATATATTATTTATGAGCTCTATGAGAATGAAGTAAAATTACGACAGTAATTTAAAAACACCAGTTGATAAAGGAACCATAATCAGGGGCTTCTATCCCTATACACGGTGGGCTCAAGTTGAGCCCAGTGAAAAACAGGGGGAGTGTTTCTTTTACAAGTTACAGATCTCTTCACTCACAGTAGGGGGGAAGGAGAGGGATTGAGCCCGGTTGTTTAGGGGGGATAGAAGCCCCTTACAAAGTTACCATAATTACTATTTACTAATCCTAACGGTATAACGGTTAAACCCTAGTTTACGTTGCTAAATTATTTTACATTGTTGCTTTAAAATGGAAGCTGCAGGGATTGATGAGAATGATTTCTTGCCTAAATGGAAGTTTGATTAAATAGAAGCTGGATGATGGAAATAATTGTTTCCGTAAGTATATAAAGTTGGATTGATGAAACTAGGTCTTTTCTTCAAGAGAAGCTTCGTTACTAATTATAACTAATAACCATAGGCGTTATTACTAATAACCTGTCGTTACCTGTGTATTTCTTCGCTGGCTTTTGGCTGGCAAAAGATAGCACAATCTGAAAGTTTCTTATTTGGCGGCCCCGCAGACATAATAATGACTATTGACGAATTGACGAATGAGTCGGAATGACGATAATACACAATAATTCGATTAGTACAATTTACTTGAAAAATACTGAAGTTAGGCGTTTGTTACCGGAAACGAAAACTGTGTCTGTGTGTCAGGAAATAGTATACGCCGTACGGTACAACATTCGCTTGAACAGTGCAGTAAGTAAGTAAATTGCATGCAGATTTATGGCGATGGAGTTCGGGCAAGAGGAGGCAAATACGGGAAAATCCAAGAGGAGGCAACTGCCTCCTCCTGCCTTCATGTGGCTACGCCTATGCCTCAGAACCACAAAGCACTATGACCCACAAATGTGCAGTGCCCCAACAGTAAGCCATTGATTGACCACCTTCAGAGATCCTGGCACTTACTAATAGGAGAGGATAAACCTATCAATGTCCCATTAGGTATTTAATGCTCGTCTCTGCAATGCTTAGTAATGCTACAAAAACTGTTGTTGCAGACTTACAAAACGACGGATGCAGAACTCGGGATTGGATCTTTACTTGATGCGGTTATAACGAGAATTTCCACAAAGGATTTGGTGTCTTTCTAAGATCAGAAACTTTTATTGGAATTGACAGCCAGTGGACAGTTTGAAAACAACACTTTATCTATGGCACATAAATGTACACTCAGTGTTACATATTTTAATTTTCTATACAGAAGACATTTGAAATAAATGACAGAACAATTGCTCTTAAAAGCTCAAAACAAGATATCTCTTCAGCTCTATCTTAAGAACTGATAATTTAAGAGGTAAATAATTCAAAATATTTATGGTAGCTCAATTGCTCTGATTACTGCCATGTACTCTCTGATAGCTTTGTTTATCACATTCCTTCCTGTCAGTCAGTCAATCCAGATAATAAACAGTTTATAAAAATATGAATACTTTTTAAAACTCTAAGTTCTGGTATTTGAGATTAACAAATGCATAATAAAATATCTATTCCAAAATGGTAATAAGAGAAACAACAAAAAGCCTTCAAAAGTAACAAACATGCAGTAGTACACATGACAGAAATCTCTTGAGTAAACAGTTGGATGTTTGGACACAGTTTTGACATAGGAATTTAAAGTTGCCTGCTTTGTCAATGTAGATTACTAGTTGAACCTGATGACTTCCAGTCATATGGCTTTTTAAAGTCATTGTTCAGCGACGTGCCTCGTTTGTTGCAGTGTTTGAGCCAAAGATATGACCAAGCTGTTCTTCATAATGATTGATGTTGCGCTTCATGATGTCCATACATGGCCCCATCAGCCGCTCAAAAGCCGCTATGTCCAACACTAGGCAATGAACACAGAATTGAAAAGAGAAAGAATTATCATTCAATCATCCTGATAACTGAGAATTTAAGTAACTGTTGCTGCTTTGCAATACTTCACTTTCTAAAGGACATTTACCATGCAGCCAAAAGCGGGCCATCATATTCATGACCAGAATTACTCTAGAGAACTGGACTGGATCTAAAGACATCCGCCCTGTCTCCAACCTCTCATTTCTGTCTAAGATCATTGAGAAAATAGTCATGCAGCAGGCAGGTGTTTTAACACGCACCATCTCTTGCCAAAGTGTCCGTCCAGTTTTAGGAAGGGCTACTTGACTGAGACGCTTCTTCTTCGACTCGTCTGGAAGAGTCACGCTACTTGCCCTACTTGATGTCAGCGTGGTGTTCAACACCGTTGACCACACCATCCTTCTGACTGGTCTTGGTGCTTCCTACAGCTTTTCTGGCAGGTCGCTTGATTGGATGCGCTCAATCCATGATGGGCGGATGATGAGAGTCGAGATGATTAAACAAATATGAGTGAACAAAGAGAAGAAAACAGTATGCCTGTTTCACACTTACGTCAGATTCGGGAGTGAAAAATAATACATTTTCAGACGATCAATATGAATAAAATGGTTCAGAACATCAAATGCTACTGTTATTTTAGTTCCACAGCTTTGCATTAATCAATACAACAACAAAATCCTGTCAAAGCTGTGCATTTAGAGTCTACTTATGTTACGTTACAATGCCTCTGAGATGTTCTGAAAGGTGTACAACTGTACATGCTTCGTAAATACACATTTTATTGTGTTAAATCCTAATATATTACCTGCACATTTAGTATTGCCAACAGCAAATGCTGAAGCAGCTCTGGGCTTGTGTGTCACAAGAGCCAACTCTAAAATTCAGCACAATTTCTTCATATACAAATGTGTTTACTTTGGTAGTTAGTCTATGATGGATGATTCAACCAGTCTTAAGTTGTGTTTCAGTAAATCACAGGATAGCAAGACCAAAGGTAGAGAAAAGGACTGCAGAGCAAATGGTGAAAAGCGATATTGCCTAATGCTGTTATTATTGGCTGTTGATGTTTCCACAATTTTCACATTAGCCTGCTTATAATGGTTGATGTGGTCATGTTTACATATTATATGCCTACTGATTGTTAGACCTGTAGTGTAGACCACACTTGTAAGGAGCCATGTCTTTTTTTTACCTAAATGTATCTCTTAGAAGTATCTTTCAAGTGCATTGACAAAAAACCAGTCACTTAGTGCTTAAATCTGTGGTTGCAAAGTGTAAGATTGCTGACATACCTCCGAAAAAGCCTCCTTTGTTGACCACGGTTATTTCCTTGTCTGGTTCACTTTCCTAAGAAATATATATTGAATGTTTGCATCTTGAATACATAATATGCTGTTAGCCATAATACACAAAGTGTCAAGTTTTCAGCATGATGAGTTGTTATGGCCCCTATGTCAATGGACCAAGTTGACAGTCCACAGACATGACCCCTAAATTTACTACTTCACTTCTACAAATGTAAACAACTTCAATCACATACAAATGCAGCACTATTTTGTAAAACATTGAAGTCTGTCATTTTATTCCAATTTTTTATTTTACATAGCAAAATAGCTAAAACAACGTTACCAGTACATAAAAAGTTCTTTAGTGCATTGCTGAAATTTGTGTCAAGATTTCTGCACCTCCTAGCTTACTCTGCTATAATGAGTACACTAACAGTACCCAGTCAGTGGGAAGATCAGATGGTGAGGGGAAGCCTGGTCACTAGCTCTCATATGCCAAGGCTAAGAAAATTAAGTTGCTAACACTTCGTACGCATAGCTGCCTCTCAGGCTAGCTTAAGTAATTGGTCTTCTAAGATATATTTGTTTTGGGGGGGTTTGTTCAAATGGCCCATGAGTGAATAATGTAAAATGCTGTGTGCCTCCTACTTCCGACGGCTTATGTTATTTTATTCCAGTTAGAGCACATAACTGGGCACTACACATCGGAGTTTTCTTCCATCACTATTATGATACATGTCTTACATTAAAATTAAAATAATGTAAAACACTCACAGCAGCATGTGCAGTGATTTTTACTTTTCCATCTTCCACAAAATACATGCAGTCGGCACTTGCTCCCTGTCAGTAAGAAATCATAATTATTAAGGAGTTTATATATAGCGCCCCTTCAAGGTAATCTAAACAGGAGCACTCCCAGTCCAACCACAGCTAAATAAGAGTCTAAGTTAGTAAAGAACGTAGTGGTGTGACCTCTAGGCACTAGGCAAAGCGTAACAGGGAGCCCATTCCAGGTACTAGGGCCAGCAGCTGAAAAGAGCGCCGCTGCTTAATAGTAGTCCACAAGCGCTCAGCTTGATCAGCTGAGTTAAGCACAGATTATAATTTATAAGTTATTAAAGCATTATGTTATAATTTATAACACTTGGTACTTATTGAAAATGCTTCAGTAAATAGCAACTTATTTATCTTATTTTTTGTCTAGAAGCTGAACACAGGGCAGCACTATAATTTGAGCCTGCAACTAAAACATAGCTTACATATCTCTATATTACCTACGGTACATGCATACAACAAAGGCATATTTTTGTCCCTACCA
Source organism: Aporrectodea caliginosa (assembly GCA_020284085.1). Taxonomy (NCBI): domain Eukaryota; kingdom Metazoa; phylum Annelida; class Clitellata; order Crassiclitellata; family Lumbricidae; genus Aporrectodea; species Aporrectodea caliginosa. The sequence goes on from JACEVL010001071.1 coordinate 454,059, forward strand.
AAAGCTACTGACTTATGAATTTTAATTTAACATCAAACAAATTTAATAAGCAAATGATCATTTTTCAAGTTTGAAAATCTTATTTTACTCATTTCATCAATGGATATATGTATGACAAAGAAAATACCTGCTTAATTATGATGTCTCCATCTTTAAAATATTTTGTCACCAATGCATCAGCAACATTCATCCTTTCGTAAGGCTAAAAATATTTAACATGCAAATGATAATTGTTTCAAGTTTGAAAATATTATTTTACTCATTTCATCAATTGATATATGTTCATTTGATATATGTATGACAAAGAAAATACCAGCTTAATTATGCAGTCTCCGTCTTTATAATATTTTGTCACCGATGCATCAGCAACATTCATCCTTTCATAGTGCTGTCGTCATGCAAAATACGTAAGCAACAATACCACAAATCTTTAGGATAATAAAACTAATTCCAAATCAGTTAGAATCATCATCTGGAAAGTTTCATGAATTCTAGGAGTTGAATTATTGTATAGCTGGAAGTAAGACACAGTCAACTCACAGTAGCTGATAAAGGAATGAAAACTGCAATGGCAAACTGCCAATTTTACAATATGCCAGTAATCAAATTCCAGGTGTGGCAGCGAAACCACAACTAAATACCTCCTGGCTGAAATGCAATTAAGAGTCAAGAAAAAGAGCCGAGATACTATCACACATAAATGTACCAGTAAGTAGGCCCTATGCATGAGTATAGACTGGTACACGTGTATACTCGGGTATGCCTTACTGGGACATTTGTGTTTCCCTACCCCAGCATCTTTTAGAAATGGGGATCATTCATGTAGGATATCTGCAATGATGGGCTAGAGACATGTCACCCATATGTGGACAATGGATGGTGGAATTGCGTAATGCATGCATCCACATCTAACATTGTTGTTTCAGTACAGCTTGCCTTAAACACAGACTTCAGTTACACAGTAGACAGTCTGTCCTGCATTGGAACTACTTATATCCATTGCTGGATGCAACAGTATTAAAGTACCCCACCTTGTAGCACAATTAGCCCTGCAAGATCAACAGTGTAGCTTACTCTAGGTGTTTGCAAAAGGGAATAGGAGGGTAATGCCAAATGAGGACAAAGGGCAGACAGAGGTCCAAAACTAGGGATCCAAAATAAGTCATTTTCTGCTACATCTTTTATGGATCACCCATAATTGCCATTGCTATAGGCCTACCTGTATTTTGAAGGTATACAACAAATGTGAGAAACTTATATACAATTAGAAATTCTACTTACATCAAGAAATTTAAGCATGGGAACACTTTCAAGCAGTGTTTCATACATTTTTCGCTTGTTGTAAGCATTTCTCAAGACAATCCTTCGGAACACTGCACGATCCTGTGATCAAAAATAGACACCTCAAAAACTGAGTAAGCCAGGCAACACTTTACATGCAGTTTGTACATAAAAGACAAAAGTTTGCTATAACAAAATTAAGTGAACTTGAACTTATTACATAATTCTTTTCAAATGTTACATCCATGTAGCATTACTACCTGATCACCAGTAACTTATCGACTAATATTACGTTTCCAATTTTCACCAGTAATTGATGTATTGAAATTCCAGTGCATAACCATTCCTGGTGCAAAATTTCTGTCAAGCTATGTACAGCATAAGGAAGGTTTCAGAGCGAATCTTCACGAATGATAGGTTACGGATAGAATATTAAACCCAAAATTTATTTCTGTGTTTATATAAATACAATAATTATGTCCAGCTGTATTTGATATTGCCCTCTTTCCAAAGTTCAGAAACCCACACGACCATGACAGAAAGTTGATGGCGTCGAGCACTTGTGTGCAAAGTACTTGCCTTACATCCCTACTTGGTAACCACCTCAATGGAAGTTCGAACCTAGACTCTCCGTGTTACAGGCTGAGCACCATAACCAATTGGTTACTGTGCACCAACACTTGGTCTGATTTGATTGCTTGATTTCAATTCAAGGGAACTTGTAAGCAATTTTGCCACAACTGTCATCACTGAGTGTAAGTTACCCCACATCCCTATATTTATGCATTGATAATGATAATTTTTGAATGGATTAATTGTATTAAAAAATGCATTTGCTCACAATGTTTCACATTCAATTAGATTTCTCTCTAACAGCCTTCGTTTCCGAGGCCCTTAAACACAAGGAAATCCATATCTTCAATTGCCTTTGACACTGTGCAGCATTGCCACATAATTTCATAATAAACGGTTACCATGGCCCATAGGGTTCCTGGAGTTGTAGCAGTTATTGTAGCAGCTCTTGGTTGGTTGTACATCAAAGCCAGTTCACCAAAGCTCCCACTGTCTTTGTACACACCATACTTCTTGCCACCAACAAATATGTCGTATGAGCCGCTGTCCAAAACAAGCAGAATATTTTTACAAGAACAAAGCATATTTAACAAAGGTAACTTGAACTTTGTTAAAAGTATCAGTAACAGCAAGGTACTACATACTCTTTACTCTTTGCAAGATACATGAATGCAAAACTGCGAATTGACGAACTTTTCATGACCAGTGAAGGCAGTGCTATGCATGCATATTTCAGGGAATCAGATTCGGACAATGACTTTGATGGCTTCGAAATGGCTACTCATTGCAAGTTTTAGTATGGTAAATAGTGTTCATACTAGCAATGTAATGGACTTTTCAGCAAAACCGAAGAAAACATTCTGGGTGGTAGTGCCACATCAGCTATGTCGGGCTTCGATGTTGCGACAGCTAAACAGAAATTGGTTGTAAACTTTATTGAATGCGTTGGCCTGCTTGTCCACATGGATGAGTCAAATGCATGTGATTTTTTGCCACTTTTTCACTCAAATGTTTGCACTGCTTTGTCACCGAAATGATTTGTTTTGTGGTAATTACATGGCAAAAAAGACCTTGGACAGCATGCACAAAGCAATTATACTCATGAAAATTACAAATATGTCAAAAGTATGCTTATCAATGAACACTTACCTGTCTATAACATAAAAGTTATCACCGTCTGTACCCTCTGTGATTACATTTTCACCAACAACAACCTGTAGGCAAAATTTCCACAATCCTTACGACATTATGCTGTCACGTTAAGAGTGCACCAAAATACGGTCTGTAAACAGCAAGCCTACTTCGGAATGTCATACTTTAACTTCTCATCTATACAAAATATCTGCAAATAATGATCTACCTGGGACCTCTTGTCTGAATTTGGCAACACCCTCCCCATCCGTCTGTGTATGTCCAAAACCCAGCAGAATATTACAACCTAGGTTAGGCTACCCCACTGACCCTGCAGGGCTAACTGCAGTATGGAGTGGGTTTTTTCCAAACCACCACATCCAGCAAAGGGATCAACATCTGTCAGTCAGCAGATAGTCTGTACTTCGTTTCAATGGATTCAATGTACCGTAATACAGACTATCTGCTGTTTGATCTTTAAGACACTGCCTGTATGCTATAACCATGTACCAAAATTAGATGTGGACTTCCCCATTGGGCATAACCCACTCTTTGATTGCATTTGCATGGTCTCTTCCTCACCTGCTTTGTAGACATCATGGACAACTCCTAATGTGCACCACACCTGTCAGTGAGCATTTTGATGCATGGATATCTCTTGGAAGCATTGTGCCTATGTACTGAATTCTCCTTGCACTGAGTGCATTGATGAAACATATAAAACTATCAGACCTGTGCTAAAGTTGTGACAAGCCCGCTACCTCAATTATTCAATGGGGCCCTAGATACCTTGTAGAAGCCTACATTTAACCCAGTCATCACCCCACAATAATGGCGGTTTCCTGCGGATTTCCTAAGAAAACACTCAATGTATAATAGCAAAATGCTAAGAATGACGAGACAACACACTGGAAAACAGAAAATTTCCATTCACTGAAGTAGTTTGTGGTTATATTTACTTTCCTAATTATACACTGAAGGCAAAAAGCCGCCAAATTACTCGGACTGACAATTGCACAACTAATCATTACTACAGTGTAACATGTCCACTGCATAGAGGTCTGCATACCTGATTATGATACCTTAAGCAAGAGTCTCTTTCCAATTTACTATCAATGTATTAGTCTGTGTTAATTCAGCACAAAGTTGTTTGTTATTTATAAGTACCATATTACATGAAATTTTACTTACTCTTGGTTCTTCAAACAGCTTACATGCCTATGGTTCATCAGTATTCATAACTGACATTTTATAACAGTATTTTGTGAGCTAAAGTAACTGCCAAGTAAAATCATAACAAGCAAACTATTTAACGCTAAAGAAACAATAACATAAACAGATGTCATAGCCTACCTTTCTTTCAAACATGGCATCAACAACCTCCTGCATTTGTTCCTTGTAAACAAAATCAGATGGTACAGAGCATTAATGTAGCTGATCCATTCTGGAGGTCATGAAAGCAAGTTTATGAGCAGTCTATTTAATTGGAAACTCCACTCTGGTTAAGTTGGTCCATGCCACCAGTTAATGAATTTGTCATTTAAAGTACCAGTTACTGAATTCTATATCTCAAAAGCTATCCCAGATGTCATTAAAATTATTACTGTAAAATACTGGTAAATGTGTGTGTGTGTGTGTGTGTGTGTGTGTGCATGTGCATGCATGTGTGTATGTGTATTATAACAAGATTCGACTTTGACACCACACCATACACTTTGATTATATCTAAAGTTCTGCATCTTCTCCTGGTGGTTGACTATCCACACCTTAGATTCACATTTCGGGATGACCGTGTGTGCGTTACAAATTTAGTTAATTATAATAATAATAATTATTATTATTAGAAAACAGATGACTGCAACCCTGACTAATACCCAAGTGACTTTCAATTGATGCTGTTGTGCAACATGATAATGGACTATAATTTAAGTTATTTTATCAGAGCTACGCCGATCTGAGCAAATCAGTTTTCCCAGGTTCTTAAATCTACGTGATGTACTGTACTATAAATGTGTTGACAACACTTACTGGATCAAGGGCTCGAAACAGTAAAATTGGTTTGACAGCTTCTGTCAGCCTTTTTCTTTGTGTATCTGTTTTTGGGTGTACCACCTACAGACAGTTTCAACATTATATAACATTGAGTGTAACATTACATAAGACATGTAAACACATCATGCATATACAATGGAAACCATTAGCAGCTGAATCTTGGGATCCAAGGATTAATGCTCTTGCCTAAAACTAATAACATAAACATGGACATCAGCACTATAGAAGCTGCAAATTAATAATTCACAGATTAATATATTGTAATCCAGTGATTTCTATAACACGCCATTGTCCAAATGTCCAAGGCATCCATCGATGGTCAATTGTTTCAAAGTGAAATTGTAATCACAGAATCTGTTACAGAAAGCCAGGTCAAAATCTGACAGGTCATATCAATCAGAAGTTAAAGGCTACAGTGGGTAAGCAATCTGAAACAGACAAGTCTTAAGTATCAACGACATTCATGAACTCCGAGAACAAACACTACAGAGCGACTGAGAATGCCCGAGGATCCAACAATGTTCTGGTACTAAGTACATGTACATCAACACGTTAAAGAGATTGGGTACAGTATATGTTGGCCTGAAGAGTGAGCATGCAATAGTGCCAAGGTGGCTGACTTACACATAGTAGTAAGTAAAATGTAAGACATATTTTAAATTGGATTCTCTGATTAATGAACAGTGAATGTACTGACTGCAGTGGCAATGTAATATGCTCATAGTTAGGGTCTTTGCAAAGGCTCTGGTCAGAGAGTTTGACCCATTTCTCCATTGTGCAGTTCTCCCTTAGTTACAGACATGACTGCTATAAACCTTTGTATGTATGTATGTATATGGCCATTTATATAGCGCCCTACAAGAAACTCACGAAGGCGCTTTGTTAATGAAACTAAGACAGTTTGAGGCAAATGAGATTGTATTCTATTATGTGACATCGAGTCAATTTTAGTATGGTCTAAACATGATTATAAAATGACAGAGCAGTCAAATGTTATCCATAAACTGTTTGCACATTCAGTATGATTTTAACAAGCAATCCTCCTAGTTGAACAGATGTAAGCCAATAACATTTGTGGATTTAATAGCTTAGGCCTTGGAGAAGGAATTCAGTTTCTGATAAATATGGCAAACCATCAAAGAATGAACGCCAAAACACAAGCAAGTTGTTGGGAGCAGGATTCTATCTAGAACTGTAATATGAAGGGAATAGCAGGGTATCATCAGTGTACGAGGTAGCAATATGAAGGGAATAGAAGTGTACCATCAGCGTACAAGTAGTAGCAATATGAAGGGAGCAGGTTACCATCACTGTACAAGTGGTAGCAACATGAAGGCAATAGCAGGGTATCATCAGTGTATAAGTGGTAGTACAGAGCTATCCAAGAGGATTGTACATAATGTAAACAGGAGAAGGCTTCGTACTGCATATGTTAGAAAAGGCAAAATGCTGCTATACAATTTACCAGTGCACAACTTTGGTTTAATTCAGCGCATGAAACATGAGAATTAGATTCTAGTTTCTCTAGTTTTTGATACCGTCTTTTCTGCTTCTGAGTATAAAACCCATTTTGTTAAAATTATATATACACCACCAATCCACCATGTATTAAGTAATCTGTCCTTGTGTTTAGAACCAGGAAGAATAATAATAATATCTTTTCTTTATTAAGCGCCTGACAAACGCACTGCGCTGTACATTCACATGCTATGCAATTAGAAACAATCTTAACTAGTTAACTACTAACAGAACAGACTTTTCTGTAATACAACGGTATAATAAGCCTACAAAGCAAATCCGCCCTAACGGGGCTCGAACTCGGTACCTCTCGCACTCTTCGCCAGATGTTATCCAACGCGCCACCGGACCCCCATGGAATGGAGTTCATAAACTTTGTTAATGCCAGGGTGATAAAAAAAACCGGCACCAACTTATTTAAGACCTTTATATAACAATACTCATAACTAAAAGCCAACCTTAGTAATAGGTTCGTCATCAGCCTCTGGATCATATCTCTCTGATGCCACTGAAAGATGCACATCAAATTTAAAATACATTTAATATGAAGAAACACAATTTTTGTCACGTTAATGTTTTGCTTACAGGTGGTAATGATTATTTTAACATTACCTAGTACTTAGAAATTTATTTCATACTGTTATATGTCCCGCATATGTGCCCTGCTATGGTCAAATCCAGGAGCTTTGTCTATGTTGACCCCTCAGCTTGGAAATGTCTTCCCCAGTCCCTCGTTTAGAATTACTAGCCCTCTCAGCTCTCACCTCCCCAGTTCTGGAAACACTTTAAGACTTTCTGTTTGCTGGCCCAGGCACTGACGCCAGTTGAAAGCACTGCTGATTTTGAGCAGCGCTATATAACTGTTGGATTACATTACAACAGGCAATCCCTCTATTCAAAACACCAATTGATGCTAATCAACTGTATTTAAATTCCAATCTGTAATATTGCCACTTAAAACCAAACAAAATCAGTATTTCTAGGTTTACTGAGTTATATATAATCCATCAAGACATGTCAATCTTGTACTTCAATACCATTATACCAATTTGTATCTAACATATTTATTCTTAAAATCTTACGACTTAGAATCTAAAAGACTTAAGAACATTTCAGAGTTTAAAAATTCCTACCAGATTTTCTTCTGGCAAACTGCTTGGGCTTGACTGTAAACAAAAGATCAAAATGGAGCAATAAATTATATTGGTTTAGAAAAGTAGTTCCTACTACAAAACCTGGGAAAAATTCCAAGTTACCTCATAGTATATAAATTAATTATATTTAATACCAATGAATCCACGATACAATATAAATTTTATATCTATATATTAAATTTAAGTGTCTGATAATGTTTACTCCACAGAGAGATATAAAGATATAAGCAAAATTCCATGTAATACTTTTCTTGTGTGCGCGGAACTGGCGGTTGTTTGAGCAGTCTAATTTGCGCCTGAGCAATAAAACTTAGCAACACCTTTTCAGAAACATTTGTGATTGCAAATTGTAGCTACAGACTACAGTAGGCCTACTGACTAAATACATGTTTGTAATAATGTCTTTTCATTAAACAAGATGCATGGCTTAAGTAGGTTAATATTTCAATGGCCAATTAAATAAAACTTGAGCTCATAATACTTATTTCCTACCAAGACTTGTGCGTGGAATTTTTAAACTGCTGCACGGCATTTTTTATTGAGCTGCGCTGCCGCGCAGCCGCACACCTTAGAGGGAACATCGGATATAAGCAAGGCATCTCTTGCACAGTTCACTTCCAAAGCCAGTCATCTATTGCAAATTACGCAACATCTAAACAGTAATTTGATTTCATAAATTACACTGTGATGCTTAATTTATACCTGGGGGTTCATCTTCAGGTGTAGGAGATTTTGTAACCTCAGGAGATATAAAACCCGTTTGCTTTTTAGGCTTGCCTTCTCCTTTTGTATCACCCTTTACTGCTTTCTTTTCCTTAGTTTGTTTATCATCCAGATTTTTGAAGTAGTCCGCAGCATACTTAATCAGATCATTCGGTTTTGATCTAAGAACAGCTATAGTGAATTCTTGCAGCAAATCGCTCAACCCGTCTGGGACTTCCATAACCGTTTTCTCTACATAAAACAGAATGCATCTATCACAATTTTACATTGTGCTAATTAGATATAAGAAGAATTACGGTTTAAAACAATCCTCACTCACTATTTAATAAATCCCTTTGGGGTTGTGCATGTTTGTCACTCATTCTGCTCTTGTCCATTGGTACTCCCCTGTGTTTCTGGCCACTTAACTGCACTCCAACTAATAACATCAATACAGACACCTTCAGATTAAATTGCTAAATTACACGAAAATGACAAATATAATAGTTCATTCATTCAATCATTCAAAAATGTATAAGCACCCCTTCAAGTTAACTAGTCAGAAGCGCTCCAAACTCCAGCCTGGGCAGAAGGCTCCAAACTCCAGCCTGGGCAGAAAGGTATGTCTTGAATTTGCCACTAGTATAGAGTCAATACACTTTTCAGTAACTTGTTTAAACCCAAGCAAGTCCATTTCATCTTATATCAGGCATAAAAGGGGCAGACATTGAATTAAAATAGTTTTAGAACTTTGTGTAGGCAAACAGAACATATTAAAAGCACTGCTCAATCCACAGAAAGACTTAGACTGACAGCTATTGACCCCTATGGATCACTAAATGTTCAATAAATGTCTTTGGCATCTTATATGCCAGCAATTCCTAACCATGATATATGAGAGCTGTATTCGTTGAGGCATTAAACCATATCTCCATATCTTGTGCAAAACAGCCACAAACAAACACACAGAAAACTTGCAGACTTATAGGAGAAATTTCTTCCCAAGAACCCAGACACATCAAAAATAAATAAATAAAAACACTTAACGACACAATAGATCCAAAAAGTCTAAAAGGCGCTATATATCCAAATACATATCGTGTTTAAGTTTAAGATTAGAATGCTCTGGTCTTAACAGGGCTGGCAAATGAATGCCCACAGATGTTATGATTAGCTACAGAAGACCGCATTTGCTGCTAGGGGCTTTCCTACTTCGGCCCTACTGTCATAAATGCCTTACTGACTGCCATCAAGGAAATTGCTCTCACAAGAACTAGTTTTATAAAGATGCCTAAAACCTTTTCGTTTATTGGACCTAATCAATGACTTGTCTAGATTATGTAGATTGCCATCCTTCAGGGTTGTTGCATGCGCCTTTGAGGCTGGGCTAATTGTGCACGTTAAAAATGTCTGTTTAATAATAATAATAATAATAATAATAATAATAATAATAATAATAATAATAATAATAAAATATTTAATGCAAAACATTACTACATAGTGTTATCTGTTAGGTATACTTTATATAGTACCATAGAAAATTCAGATTTCTGCCATTTCATCTGAATTTGGTAGGCCTAGGTCATAATTTTTGCTACGGTTGAACAAACTGGTGAATCTAAACTGTCCAATGGCCAGCCCCAGTATAAAAATTGTTGAAAAAAGACTGGGACGGGTCAGACTTTGATCCATGTGGATTTGGGGTGTGCAATGAAGACTTTACAATGGGGTGCTAAGAAAGACTAGGGGTTTGAACCCCCTAACCCCCGGCAATTATCACCCTGGCCAGCCCTGTGTAGACTATAATAGGAAACTGCGGCTGTTACTAGTCAAAATTACTGCTAATCCTAGTTTTGAAGGGCGTGTTTCCTATTAAAGATAAAACTTAGTAGTTTCTTCAAATTTAGCAGTTAATATAAATTAACGGGTCCGACTTTCACACATCTGTCCATGATTATAAAATGTTTTATTTGGTCCTAACAAAATCAAACCAATTTAATTTGCGTCTGCTCTGGGTCATATTGGATCTCCGACCCTAACTCTACGATTAGCACCAACCAATACAAACCTACATCGATTAAATTTACGAAAATAAACCTAAGATAAACAAAACTTTACATTACGCATAACAATCGAGCATTTAAAGATGTTTAACAGAAAACAAAAACGAACATTATTCTAATCGCATAATACTCCAAAGACGCCGACAAGCAGCCGAATATCACTCCGCCGCCGCCAACCGAAGCAGAACTACTTTTCTCTTTTGAAGGGAAAAAACATAGACATCGCGATAAATAACGTCAACAGCCTTTGTTTTACTTACGTACTCTCCTTCACATTGCGATAACCCGATAAGATAAGGTTATTCTTTAATTGTGACCAACTGCTATCCGCATTTTGGTGTACAAACATGGTAATAAACATACATCATCTATTGAACTGATCAGGACAATCAAATGTTATAAAATCATACATAGGCCTAATATTAAATCCCATTATATCATCCTAATGATGAAAGTTTTCCTCATCAAACCCTCTGCCGGAGGGATAGTGCGATTATGGGCCCGTTGGCAAAGGTGGTAGGCAATGGCTTTGACCGGCTATTATTGTAATTGTAATTGCAAATTTATATAGCGCTACTTCAAGATTAGAGGCGCTCCCGACCAGCCGACCTTAACACAATGAAACCAAGATTGAACAGAATGGTCTTCAAGCGCTTGCGAAAAAGAGGCAAAGAGTCCTACTAAGCTGTCCTTCTTGTGGCTGAGGTGACTCAGGTGACTCAGGTGACAGATGCACAGAGGCAGAACAAGCTAGATTAGGCCTACCAAACTGAATGTCGTTTTGGAAAGTCTCCACGTCTGGAAACGCATAAGGTTGGGCCTAACTTCGTAATCGTAATCGTAATCGTAATGTAAAGCGCCACTCAAGAGCCACGCGAAGGAGACCAGCTTATTCACGAGCGCTGAGTCGAGTCAGAGGGGCTGTCCAAAAGGGTAGGCCGAAGGAGGTTCGAGTCCGATTTCCAGAGGGGCAGAGGGGCAGTCAGTCACCACTACTTTTCGGAGTTGTTCTGAATTTTTGTGCGACATGGCATTGGCAGCGTTGTTTGGGAAGAAGAAAGGATCGAGTTGGCTAGGGAGAGGGGAGGTGGGAGGAGATTGGTCAACACCACATAAGTTATCTCCTTGAGATTATGCGAAGTCCGAAGCTGTAGTGTAGGCCTAATTCGAAAGCAGTGGCGTCGCCAGCGCTTCAAGGCATAGGTAGAGAGTTTGGACAGTGTTTTGAATTTGCACACTGTAATGTTAGCATTATAAGCTGTCATCGGAGCAAAATCTCTCTATTGTTTCAGTAGGCCCTACTGATAGGAGCCAGCTGTGACACGTAGCTAAATGTTACATGTTCGCGTTTTGCTGTAGTGACGGGAGACGGCCTCGACCCTAGGCCCCTACTCATTTTTCAATGAATTGAATTAATTCATAAATATTTTATTCCCATGTCTTAAAACCGAGATGGTGAGAATCAATAAATAATTATTATGTTATGCTAGTCTTTCTATCAGTGTATGTTTATTTTCACAAGATTTACACCCAAACACACACCACATACACACACACACATACACACACATACACACACATACACACACACACACACACACACACGTACACACACACACACACACACACACTCGCACACCGTCGCATGCATGTGCATGCACCCGTTGAGAAGGAATGCATCATCTGTCTGCATCCCAGCAGATGTAGCTCAAAGATTCAGGCAGACTAAATAATATCCACATTTAGTCTTGGACAGCCAACTTAGCCATCCACTGCATTATATTGCACGGGCAAAGCTGACAGTGCCGGAAGAGAGTAGCCAATGAAAGTGACAGTTTACAAATGCATTCGTGTAGGGCGAGCAAGCAAAATAGGTGTCGCATTTATGGTTTGGCTCAGCGGTTGATCATGCAGCTGAGTGTAAATAGGTCACCCCTCATGACTCACCTTGCGAATAGGACAGAAATGCAACATATGACTTTTCTTAATTCTTCTGTAAATTTTGTGTAAAGCACAATTCTTCTCTTGATTAGTGATGTCTTTGAAGAAAAAGCGACTTTGGAACAGGAGAAGAGGACCTTCAATGTGAAATTTAAAACCACACCACACAAGGGTACCCCCCCCCAAAAAACCTAACCGGATTTGCACGACTCCCACGACCCAGTCTGAGCATGGATGGGGCAGCTGCTCCCCCTTGCGCCCCCCGTGGCGACGCTAATGTTCGAAAGTGATTTGCTGGGAAAGGCAATAGAAGTGGCGATAGTCAATGATACCAAATTAAAATTCCTTGTTTGAGATTTTTCGAAAGATGTTGCAATCGGACCAATTACCTCCAGGTGGTCAAGAGTGTGGCCCTTGACATGAGTCGGTGAGGTAATGTGCGACTTTTGCTACTCTTTGTCCCGCGAAGCGAGAACTGCTACAGTAAGACACGAGCCTTTGCCTTCGTTGGCCCTGCACTATGGAACCAGCTAGATCCTTCGACACGTTCCTCCTTATTAACTGGTGAGCCTCTTTTCGATGTCTCAAGAACACATTCTTTTCTCTGGGTTTCTCCCGCTGGGAGCGTCTCTTATTGGTGTCCACTACGAGAGGCGCTATATAAATTTATGGATACAATACAATCCTTTAGATAGAAAGAAATCACGAGTTCATGGTACATGTAGATGGTAGATACATTTTCATCTAGGCCCCATGAATATTAAAATTGCCAGTTACGATCATGTCGGCTGGAGAAGAAATTATAGCCTCCATGTCTCGATTTGTCCCTCTCTGTACGAATCTGTCTGTGTTTCTATCTTTGCCTCACTCTGAGTCACTCATCCAGACGATTTCGACTGCAAGAGCAATGTTTAAATAACAACATCCAAAACTAGAGCGTTCTGATTAGAGTAATAGGCTATTCTTTAAGGTCTGGTAGTAGAACGCCATTGCTATTGCTGTCACATGCTATGGGCCTACCTAATGTCAAATGACAACGCAATAATGAAAACAACAATTTCGATTTGCGACAGACTAACTTCAGTTGGCAGAACACGATTTGCGATTATCACACGAGTAGCCGATCTGAATATAATTTTTTCCCGAGACATGTTTGCGTGTTTTGTTGCTACATGCTCGGTACAATTTGTAAAGAGGAAGAGGTGACTTCTCCCCCACAGCTTCAGGCTTTCTCCCATTTTTCACGATATTATATGTCTGTCTGTCTCTAACTCTCTTCATGTATCTCTGTCTGTCTTCCTGTCTGCGTGTATACTATTAATCTCTCATATATTCCTAGGCTACACTATGGTTCCGTTTGGGCGCGAAAGCTATTTGTCTTCTGCTTGTAATACAACTCGTGTGAATTCAGGCAGCATAATTTATATTGTAGGCGTTTCCTCCCCGAGTTTCATGCAATCTCCTTTCCTCTCGCTACCAATCAGTCCGTCTTGCGGCTACCTCGTAACAGGGTGGGTCTATCAGAACCCTGAAATTGAATCCATTGAGGCGATTTTCGTCTCTTTTCCCCAACGGAATCAATGGGGTAAATTTCTGTAGCGATGCCCCTTTGTATCACACAAATCTGTAGGCCTAGTGTATAGCGTGTCCTTTCCAGAGTTGCCCATAGCCTCTAATCTTCCGCTTTCTGAACCTATCCCCAGAAACGTAGCCAGGGAACAATTTCGTGGGGTTTTTAGGTGGGGGGGCTGGTTCCACTGGACATGGTCGTAATCAGGCCCGTCGAGAGGGGGGCAGGGGGTGGGGCAAATGCCCAGGGGCCCGGCGACTTTTAGGGGCCCGGGCCGGGCCCGCAATCAACTTATGATATATATTATAATAAGATATAAAAAGTTTATGATGTATATACAAAGTTTATGAAGCCTTATAAAATATAACGTAACACGTAACGAGGAGGGAGGGCGGAAAATGCGGCTTGTGACAATTTTCCTTCTGACAATTTCACGGAAAAGCAAAAAAGGTCATCAGAAATTTTTTTGTGGAAGTAAGTAAAAAAAAATTCAGTTTGTTCAAAAAAGTTAGGGGCCCGTGACTGCTCTGCCTAGGGGCCCGGAATTTCTGTCGGCGGGCCTGGTCGTAATTTTCTACATTTTTAATATTTTATAACAGTAATGCATTTATTTCTGGGGAGGTTAAACCCGTAAAACCACCCCTAAATACGCCCATGCCTATCCCGCACGTCCTTAGTCCAACAATATAGGACGTCGCCCCCTACATTATGTTTCTAGACTTGCCCGAGCACGAGCGTTAACCGTAAGTTTGCACGCTATGCTCTAATCTTGTATGCAAATACTCTGTATTCTAATCTAATCCATGACTTCTATAGCGCCTTTATCATAATATCCTAAACATCATTAAATGATCGCATGGAGTGAAATCTCAATAAAAGAGCACAATGCGTTGAAAAGTCAGCGCACGAGTGTTGGCCTACCGCCCTACCCTATTATAATAATACATGTATATTATAACATGCCTATTCAATTTTTGAATGAATGAATGAATGTCGCTAACGGTAAACGATGACAGATTAAGCGTTTGGGGACGCTGAAGAAATCCTGGTATAATATAGGACGACAACTAGTAGGCCCTAAGCAAACTGATCGATTGTGGGCGGGAAAGGGTCACTGTTCGATAGGTTTACGGATCGATCATGTGACATGGTGGCTGAGTTCGTATTGGAAGTACACGGAATGGGAGAGATCGGGGGCGGGGGGACTTCCCATGAGAGACGGTTGCTGCACGAAACCAGAGCGAAACTATAAATTATACATGATTGTTTCTCGCACTCTCGATTGATGCATTGTCGTTTTATAGTAACTTAGTCGGAGACGGGTATAAAACTTGAACTTCAGTGTGAGGATGAACAGATATATACTTCAGTCTAGGATGCTGTGAGACAGCAATTAATTATTCATGAAATATTACAGCGTCAAGTTTGAGAGCGGGGTTGGTGTCCATTAAGCCCTTTGAGTGCTCCACAGCTTTCGTTGTTGTTGTTACCATTTTGTTGTTGTTGTGATGTTTGTTTTCATTATGCAAGGCTCTCAGTGACTCTCACCATGCAAACCCTAAATTTTTAAGTGCTGTGTTTCGGGTTCGTAAGTTGCAAGTCTCGTCACCTGTCGTCGCTCCGCTTCTTCGAACGCTACATACATGACATTGTCATCATCATCAGGATCCATGGGCCGAAGGCTCGTAGGTGTCCAACGCTTGCATCGTATCCATGGGCCGAGGCCCGTTGGAGTCCAATGCTTGCATTGGATTTCATTCGTATTTTTTCTTTACGAACGGAGTATCTGCACCCATCCGTTCGACCTTCGCGCTTCTCCTTTAAAGAGAGTTCCAGGCTTAGGACCTGCTCTGATATCCACATGTGGTATCAAAGGCGGCGATGCCGCCCACGTTTGCCAGCTTTTCAGGGTTCCTGCTGAGCCTGTCCACCTCGCGTAGCGCCCTAAGGTGGTACTTCAGCCAATACCTTCACCACTGATGGCATCGCCTCAGCAGGCAGGCATTTTCTACTATTGATTGATTTTTTCTTGTTGACTTCTATGCAATCTACATCATTTTGTTGGGGCTCAGGCACCGCTTTTGTGAGGTATCATTAAAAGGCGTTACAGTAACTGTTATTGTCCACATTTGTACATAATGCATGTAAATCCACATGCATACATACATGTATGCATTTGTACATGCATACATATATACATACACACATACACATAGATACATACATGCATACAAACATGCACACATACATATGCATTCATACATACATGCAAGCATATATTGGTCCATGAATAAACATACATGCCTACTGGACATACCTATAATTATTCAGGTTATGCCGAAACCATTGAAGCTTTACGGAATTACTTTCCGAGGCACGTAGGCGATTGATATTCTGCCAAATAATTTACTCCAGGAAAGCACAACGTTGGGCGCCGATGCATCGTCCGAATGGAAACAGGCAGCACCAGCAGCAGCAGCAGCAGCAGCAGAAGCTCAGGTTTCCGTCGTTGGCTGACCATGAAATGACGAACTCCGCTCACGTAAGCGCCGACAGCAGTCAGGCGCCAAGAGAAGTCATATTTCAAGGGCTCCTTCTACTTCTTTTTCTCCTTCTTTTTTTCTTCTTCTTCCTCCTCCTCCTCCTCTTCTTCCTCCTCCTCGTCTTCTTCCTCCTCTTCTAGTTCTTCTTCTTCTTCTTCTTCTTCTTCTTCTTCTTCTTCTTTTTCTTCTTCTTCTTTTTCTTCTTCTTCTTCTTCTTCTTCTTCTTCTTCTTCGCATTCTTCTTCTTCGCATTCTTCTTCTTCGCATTCTTCTTCTTCTTCTTCTTCTTCTTCTTCTTCTTCTTCTTCTTTCTTCTTCTTCTTCTTCTTCTTCTTCTTCTTCTTCTTCTTCTTCTTCTTCTTCTTCTTCTTCTTCTTCTTCTTCTTCTTCTTCTTTTCTTCTTCTTCTTCTTCTTTCTTCTTCTTCTTCTTCTTCTTCTTCTTCTTCTTCTTCTTCTTCTTCTTCTTCTTCTTCTTCTTCTTCTTCGCATTCTTCTTCTTCGCATTCTTCTTCTTCGCATTCTTCTTCTTCGCATTCTTCTTCTTCGCATTCTTCTTCTTCGCATTCTTCTTCGATCTCTTTTCTGCAGTCTCATCTCACAATGAATGGTCTGTCTTTTCTGCCCAGTAGGGAATGGTCGATTGGCATTTTGTCTCGATCACGACGATCTGCCTGCGTGTGTGCCTGTGTCTTACGGGTTTGTGTATCATCATATATTCGTTTATTGTGTTAACAACAGACATAACGCTGTAGGTGTAGGCCTACATAGAAAAAAATACATCTAGATATCATAGTATGAAGTAATAATCGCTTAGTAAGAGTTCAGGAATAACATATGAGATAAAAAAATTTCGTGAATCCTTGTCAGGAAGGTTAAAGTTATGTGGTGTAATCCTGTGGCGACCCCCTTCCTATCCAGGCTTGGGTCGGGCAGTTGTGGGAAAATCTCCTTCTCAACAGACTTCTGATCCCGGGTTCGAACCCCTGGCGTAGCAATGAATATGCTGCCAGTTTCACCGGTATGAGGTAATGAAACTCTAAGGGTTTTGTCTCTGAGTCTAGCGCTTCTACGCAACGTCTGTTGCGATGGCGCTACAGAAGCATTTGAAACGTACACTTAATATCAAAGTTCTTATCAATTACCACTCAACGGTAACTTCTAACATACAGCTCTCTACTGCATTAAACCAACTACTACACTGTATTGTTCAAATTCACTGTCATCAGCAGTTTCTAAGTTTGGCGCGCTAACTGCACGTGTAGAGAATCTATCGTCAGCCAAAGTTTAGGCTACTTTAGGCCAAGCGCCCACGAGCCGACAGCGCAACTAAGGCCTAAGACTAAAACGCTTAACAATCGATACACATATATATATATATATATATATCAACCTAAGGAACACCTGTGCTCATTATATATGCAAAACATTAGTTCACATTACCTCCTTCCCTTTCTTTGGATTGAGCAAATTAAACTTAAAAATTTGCGAAATCATCAGGTACTAAATTATGCAATAAACTTAATACTATATAATACAGTAAAATAAACAATCTTATAATCTAGATAAACAATCTGCTACAACATTTAATCGTCCTTTCTTATAATTAACTTCTACATCAAAAGTTTGCAGTGCTAAAGCCCAACGCACCAGTTTAGCAGACTTAGACATAGATTCAGTCAGATAAGTTAAAGGATTGTGATCGGTAAAGATGTGAACTTTAGATCCAATTATTATCTCTTTCAACTTATTTAGAGCCCAAACAATAGCATAGGCTTCTTTCTCTACAGTTGCCCATCTCTTCTGAGTGTCAGTCAATTTCTGACTTATAAATGATACAGGGCGTTCTATTCCCTTATCATCCATCTGTGTTAAAACAGCTCCTACTGCAAAATCACTACTATCACAGTACAAATTAAAAGGTTTTCCAACATCAAAAACATATAAAACAACTTTAGAGCGTACAGCATCTTTAAGTAAATTAAATGCCTGTTGATGTCTATCAGTCCAATCAATCTTATCTGGAACATGTTTGCTTGTCAAATCAGATAGAGGCTTCGCAATCTGTGCAAAATCTTTGATAAACTGTCTATAGTAACCAAAAAATCCCAGCAATTGCTTAATTTGTTTCTTCGTTTCTGGGGTTTTCAAATTAATTAAACTTTCAATTCTATCTGGATTCATTTGAATCGTTCCAGAACCAACCACATGACCGATGAACTTTACCTCACTCTTACCAAAGATACATTTCTTTAAGTTCAGAGTAATGTTATGCAGTCTCATTTGCATTAAATATGCATCTAAATGCTGTAAATGAATCTTCCAGTCATCTGAATGCACAGCAATGTCATCTACATAGGGCTCAGCAAATTCATTTATAGGCTGTAAAACCATGTTAATTGCTTTAACAAATGTTCTTCCTGAGTTGATCATTCCGAAAGGAACACGAGTAAACTCGTACAGTCCATTGTGAGTAACAAAAGCAGTTTTCCATTGATCAGTTTGCTTAACAGGACAAGTCCAGTAAGCACTTCGACAATCAAAAATCGAGATCACATTTGATTTTCCAACTTTGTGCAAAACATCTTTTACAATCGGCATTGGATATTTACAATCCACAGTGAACGAGTTAATGTATCTGTAGTCGCAGGCAAGTCTCAGAGAACCGTCTTTCTTTTTAACAATTACCAGCGGACTTGCCATTCTGCTCGAAGATGGTTTTATAATGTTGGCTTGAAGCATTTCTTTAATTTGTCGTTCAACTTCTGCTCGATAGATGAGTGGAATTCGGTAAGCCATAAATTCTTTTTCACGAAATTCCGGTTTCAGTTCAATTTCATGCTCAACCAATGTACATAGTCCAGGCTTTTCAGAAAATCGATCAGAATATCTGTTCAGTACTTCCAGCAATTGTTTTTGTTGAGATAATGTTAAATGACTAATCTGTTCAGGATCAAGATTCAGTGAATTCTTTTCATCTTGCAAGTCATTCTTCGTCAACAACTCAACCACTGAACCAAAGTCTTCATCTTCTTCAACGATTAATCCACAACTCATTGCTCTTGTAATGTACTTTCTGATTTTATTTGCGTGAATTATCTTTCGACAATCGTCACCCATATCAATCAAATAAGAGTACTTGGACCTTCGTTGTATGACAGTACATGGACCATGCCATCGTGAAATCAGTTTATTTGTTGACGTCGGATACAACACAATAACTTTTTCACCCGGTTCAAATTCTTTATGTTTCGCTCTTTTGTTGTATTGATTCGTATACTGTAATTGCTTCTCTCGTGTATATGATTCTGCAAACAGTAATGCTTTTTCCATATTTGCTTTCATGTCTTTCAAGTACTTTTCTGGTTGGATTCCAATATGAGGTGGTAAATTAATTTCTCTTGTCCAACTTTCTTTTAGAATTGCCAGTGGTCCACGCGGAATCTTTCCATACACCAACATATAAGGAGCAATTCCAGTAGTTGCATTCGGTACTTCTCGTAATGCCCACACTGTAAACGGAATTACTTTATGCCATTGCCTTGGATTGTCAACAATTACATGATGGATCATTTTCTTGAATGTTTGATTCCATCTTTCTACTAATCCAGCTGCCTCTGGATGACCTGGCGTATCAAATCTTGGACTACACCCCATTAAATTCAGAAATTCTCTTGTCAGACTCGCAGTAAAATTTGTTCCTTGGTCACTTGTGATCACAGAAGGTACACCAACGTTCATGAACAACTCCATCAAAGCATCACATACAGCCTTCGCAGTTAATGATTTCAACAGAAACACTGTAGGCCATCTTGTGCAAGAATCGACAATACATAAACAGTACTTGTGACCTGCAGCAGATGCTGGCTCGATTGGTCCTACACAATCCACCGTAATTCTTCTAAACGCCACATCTTCTCTTGGAATTGGAGTGATAGGAACCCTGTCCATCACCAAACTTCTTGCCTTTAACTGACATTTCTCACATGATTTGCAAAATTTCACTATATCTCTTCTCATCTTTGGCCACGTAAAAGACAACTTTATTCGTTCTCTAGTTTTCTCTTCTCCAAGATGTCCTCCAAATACTGATTCGTGAGCCAACTCCATCACTTTCATTCGTCGCTCTTTTGGTAACACCAATTGATATATCGTTTGCTCTAATATTCGATATCTCTTGTACAGTAAGCCATTTACCACGCAGAATTCAGATTCTTTATCTGGCGCTAAATTCCACCATGCTTTCAATGATTCATCTTGTCTCTGCTGTTCTTCGAATTTCCTTGCGTCTGCAATCTGCATCTGTTGTTCTTCATCTTTCTCATTTTCTTGAAACAAATCTGCTATCTCCACATCACATTCATTATCCTCTTTCGTTTCATTTAGATTACCATTCTTGCATGCAGCCATCTCTTGTTCACTCATTTCTGCTGTTATACCGTCTTGTATTAAACTTTGTTGATCATCACTTTCGTTTTCCTCTTCACTTGAACTTTCAGTTTCACTTTCCTCTTCGACATCTACCACTTTCTTTCGCTGACTCTGCAATCTCGTCGTTACATTCGCTTGCACATCTCCTTGTATCATTTTCACTTGTGGCACGGCTTTAAGTTCTGCAATGATTTCTGGATGCAACAAGAATCTTTCTGTGCTTCCCATTTTTGCAATACTAGCACACATCAATGTCACATAAGGTGTAAGTGAACATTTGACTTTATGCGGAATTACCTCTTCTTCCACATCGTTACAACACAGCCTTACATCAACTTTCACCAACTTTGCAGGAATGGCATCTCCTGCCACGCATTGTAAGTTCACTTTTCCAATCTGCTCCACCTTCATGCCTTCCAGTAATTCTTCACTAATCACCGGAACCTCTGCTCCAGAATCAATCAGTGCTTTTACTTTTATTGGTTCTTTTCCTGCTGTTCCACGAATTTCTACCTCGACGTACTGCAATACCACTTTCTTCAATGTTGTACTTTCATCTCTTCCAGCCATTTCTTTCTGCATTCCATTGTGCAATAGAATTTCTTTCTGAATATCAGGTGAAAGGTGACATTTCATCACTGACTTTACTTCAGTTTCATTGTTCTGATGTTCTGTGGCTTGACTTTCAGAATTATCAACCACTTGAATTCGATTCACCCTCGAATGTTCTTGTTTTCCATAATTTGAGGTTGTAACAGGAACTGGACAGAATTTCATCAAATGCCTGTCTGATCCACAGTTATGACAACGTTTCACCACTGCACCTCGTTGTTCGATGCTTTCTTTTCTCTTATATGGAGTAAACGATGCATTGCCTTCTCTCGCGACAAACCTTGGTGGTGATTTGTTATATACCTGACGTTGTCTGGTCATCATCGACTCTCTATTCTCATGAACAACCGGAGAATTTGGTTTCACTTCTGCACCTCTGAACTGATTTCCTGTTTCTTGATTGCTCTTCCAATGAAAACCAAAATTTGGAGTGAACTGTTGATTTCTTTTTACATTGGGTACAAAATCAAAACTTGTCTTATTCGGAATTGCCAAACCAATTCGATTATTAACATGAATGTCTGCTAGGTCTGCCACAACACTAGCTTCGTAACAATCAGTTCCTTCCTTCGACAATACAAACTGTAGTGGACCTGGTGGTAGTGATTCTTTCAACTTATCCGCCACTAATAAATCAAACAGCTTCTCAAAATTCTTTTCCACTTTGCGACTTTTCACATAATAGTTCAGCAAGTTCTTCAGCCTAGCTGTAAACATTGTATACGTTTCTTCAGCTGTCTTCTTCGCATCAATAAACTTCGATCTGTACTCTCTCGGTGTCAACTTGAATTCTTTTAACAAGTGCTGTTTCACGACTTGATAATCGTCTAAATCATCGAATGACAATCTGTTTAGAACAGTTCTAGCTTTCGGAGTCATCAATGGCAATAGTAACTTCACCCAGAATTGTTCTTGCACGTTGAAACTACGAAACGCATTCTCAACCGTTTCGAAATATAATGGCACCTCCATCATATCGTTTGGCATTTTAGGTAACACGTGTTTCATGGCATCACCAATTTTCTTTATTTTCGAAACCATCGTTTCACTTTCTTCCTGTTTCCTTTTCTGTTCTTCTCGTTCTTCTTCTCTTCTTTGCTCTTGAGCTTCTCTATTTCGCTTCTCCTCTTTGAGTTGTGCTTCTTTTAATGCTATTTTTTGTTGTTCCAACTTTAAACGTTCTTGTCTTTCCTCTTCCGCCTTCTCCATGCTTTCTTTCTGTAATTTCAGTTCTTCTTGTCTAACCTGTTCTGCTCGCTCCAACTCTGAAATTCGCACTTTTTCCTTTTCTTCTTCACGTAGTCTCTTCTCTTCAATCTGTTGCTGACGTATCTCTTCGTCACTTTTCCGCGCCTTTTCAAATTCAATCATCTGCTCTAATCTTCTCCTTTCAGCATCTTCTCTATCTTTTCTCAATTGCTCTAATTGAATTTCAAATTGCTGCCTTTGCAATTCTTCTTTCTCTCTTTGAAGACGTAATTCTTCCTGTCGTGCATTTTCTGCTTTCTCTTCTTTTTCTCTCTGAAGACGTTCTGCCTTCTCTTCCTTTTCTCTCTGAAGACGTTCTGCCTTCTCTTCCTTTTCTCTCTGAAGACGTAATTCTTCCTGTCGCATTTCTTTCTCTTCTTGTCTCCGTTTCTCCTCTTTCTCTTTCTCTTCTTGTCTTCGTATCTCCTCTCTTTCTTTCTCTTCTTGTCTTCGTTTCTCCTCTCTTTCTTCTTTCATCATCATCCACTGCATCATCATCTCCATAGACATAAGTCCAGGCGGTTTTTCAATAACCTTTTCCACAACACCGCCGACAGCACCTTCTTCTTCTGCTTCTTCCTTAAGCCAGACTTCAGCTAGCGCTTCTAACATGTCCTCACGTGACATATCTTTCAGTTTCTCTTCTTCAAAACCAGCCTTCAACAAGCGCTGTTTTAATCTTTCAGAAGACATCTTCTTCAGTTCTGCTTGTTTTTTGACACTTAATTTCTCCATCTTACTTCTTTACTTCAGTGCTGTCCTTTCTGGAAAACACCAGTTTTCTTTTGTGTTTGAAGTATTGGGAATTGTTCTTTGTTTGATAACAACCAACTTTTATACCTTTGTCGTTGAGGCTTTCGTTGTCGTAGATTTACCAATGATTTGAATGCGTATTCACCAGTCGACGTTGTTTCGAATCCCAGACGTTGTTTCGAATCCCAGACGTTGTTTCGAATCCCAGACGTTGTTTCGAATCCCAGACGTTGTTTCGAATCCCAGACGTTGTTTCGAATTCCACCAGACAGCAATTAATTATTCATGAAATATTACAGCGTCAAGTTTGAGAGCGGGGTTGGTGTCCATTAAGCCCTTTGAGTGCTCCACAGCTTTCGTTGTTGTTGTTACCATTTTGTTGTTGTTGTGATGTTTGTTTTCATTATGCAAGGCTCTCAGTGACTCTCACCATGCAAACCCTAAATTTTTAAGTGCTGTGTTTCGGGTTCGTAAGTTGCAAGTCTCGTCACCTGTCGTCGCTCCGCTTCTTCGAACGCTACATACATGACATTGTCATCATCATCAGGATCCATGGGCCGAAGGCTCGTAGGTGTCCAACGCTTGCATCGTATCCATGGGCCGAGGCCCGTTGGAGTCCAATGCTTGCATTGGATTTCATTCGTATTTTTTCTTTACGAACGGAGTATCTGCACCCATCCGTTCGACCTTCGCGCTTCTCCTTTAAAGAGAGTTCCAGGCTTAGGACCTGCTCTGATATCCACATGTGGTATCAAAGGCGGCGATGCCGCCCACGTTTGCCAGCTTTTTTCAGGGTTCCTGCTGAGCCTGTCCACCTCGCGTAGCGCCCTAAGGTGGTACTTCAGCCAATACCTTCACCACTGATGGCATCGCCTCAGCAGGCAGGCATTTTCTACTATTGATTGATTTTTTCTTGTTGACTTCTATGCAATCTACATCATTTTGTTGGGGCTCAGGCACCGCTTTTGTGAGGTATCATTAAAAGGCGTTACAGTAACTGTTATTGTCCACATTTGTACATAATGCATGTAAATCCACATGCATACATACATGTATGCATTTGTACATGCATACATATATACATACACACATACACATAGATACATACATGCATACAAACATGCACACATACATATGCATTCATACATACATGCAAGCATATATTGGTCCATGAATAAACATACATGCCTACTGGACATACCTATAATTATTCAGGTTATGCCGAAACCATTGAAGCTTTACGGAATTACTTTCCGAGGCACGTAGGCGATTGATATTCTGCCAAATAATTTACTCCAGGAAAGCACAACGTTGGGCGCCGATGCATCGTCCGAATGGAAACAGGCAGCACCAGCAGCAGCAGCAGCAGCAGCAGCAGCAGCAGCAGCAGAAGCTCAGGTTTCCGTCGTTGGCTGACCATGAAATGACGAACTCCGCTCACGTAAGCGCCGACAGCAGTCAGGCGCCAAGAGAAGTCATATTTCAAGGGCTCCTTCTACTTCTTTTTCTCCTTCTTTTTTCTTCTTCTTCCTCCTCCTCCTCCTCTTCTTCCTCCTCCTCGTCTTCTTCCTCCTCTTCTAGTTCTTCTTCTTCTTCTTCTTCTTTCTTCTTCTTCTTCTTCTTCTTCTTCTTCTTCTTCTTCTTTCTTCTTCTTCTTCTTCTTCTTTCTTCTTCTTCTTCTTCTTCTTCGCATTCTTCTTCTTCTTCTTTCTTCTTCTTCGCATTCTTCTTCTTCTTCTTCTTCTTCTTCTTCTTCTTCTTCTTCTTCTTCTTCTTCTTCTTCTCTTCTTCGCATTCTTCTTCTTCGCATTCTTCTTCTTCGCATTCTTCTTCTTCGCATTCTTCTTCTTCGCATTCTTCTTCGATCTCTTTTCTGCAGTCTCATCTCACAATGAATGGTCTGTCTTTTCTGCCCAGTAGGGAATGGTCGATTGGCATTTTGTCTCGATCACGACGATCTGCCTGCGTGTGTGCCTGTGTCTTACGGGTTTGTGTATCATCATATATTCGTTTATTGTGTTAACAACAGACATAACGCTGTAGGTGTAGGCCTACATAGAAAAAAATACATCTAGATATCATAGTATGAAGTAATAATCGCTTAGTAAGAGTTCAGGAATAACATATGAGATAAAAAAATTTCGTGAATCCTTGTCAGGAAGGTTAAAGTTATGTGGTGTAATCCTATATCTGTTTGGATTTGTGTGTGTGTATATAAGTACGTGTATGTGTCAGGCGTAGGCCTACAATGAACAATTGAAGATTATTAGGCCTAATATTAAACGGTCGACAGAGATCACCAATTGTTCAACTAATCTGCCCTATACGTTGAAGACCATAATGCTCTGATTTGGCATATTTGTCTACTGAGAGAGATTTGTTTCGGAGCCAGCGTTGGGAAGAGGGTTGTCGAAGGGGAGAAATGGTGCAGTGGATGAGGAGATGGAGGAGAAGAGGAGGAGGACGAGGAGGAGGAAGAGGAGGGGAGGAGGAAGAGAAGGAAGAGGAGGAGAAAGAGGAGGAGGAGAAGGAGGGATGCGAAGTTGCGGCGTTGTATCCTTTGCACGGCGATCGACCGTAAAGACTCCGAGAGACGAATGCGCTTGTCGACACCGTACGAGAGAGAAGATGAAGAGGAGCATGGGGGACATAAAAAGAGGAGGGAAAGAGGAGGAGAAACAAGAGGAGTAGGAGGAAAACAAGCGGAAGAGAAAGAAGAATAAGACAAGGAAGAGGAGGAAGAGGAAGAGGAAGAAGACAAGAAAAGGAAGAGGAAGAGTAGGGAGAATAGGCATGCAAAGGACGAGAAGCAAAGCGTAGAATGACGCCGGATGGAGAGAGGAAAAGACAGAGAAAGAAAGAGAAAGAAAGAGACAGACAAACAGAGAGACAGAGAGAGAAAGAGAGAGAAAAATAGAAATAGAGAAATAGAGGGAAAGAGAGAAAGAGAGAGACAGAAAGAGACAAACAAACAGAGAAAGAGAGAAAGAGAGAAAGAGAAAGAGAGAGAGAAAAAGAGAAAAAGAGAAGGAAAGAGAAGGAGAGAAAGAAAGAGAGAGAGAGAGAGAGAGAGAGAGAGAGAGCGAGCGAGCGAGCGAGAAGAGTTGATAGGGAGAGAAAAGAAGGAAGAAAAAAGAAAGCAACAGTGGCAGATTGTAAGGATAAGGAAAGGTTTATAGGAAAAGAATAAGTGTTAGTGGGAGATAAATAGATTGAGGAGGAGGAGGAAGTGGTGGAATATAAGGAGGATCAAGAGGAGGAATAGGAGCATGGGGGAGGAAGAGGAAAAGGAGTAGGACGTGGAATTGGAGACGAACTGTGCTGCATAAATTGTGCCTCTTTCTTCCGTAACCCGAACTCCATTAATAATTCCAGAAAATCCTGGTAACTGATCATTCATCCTTCTCAACCTCTCCTCTACTTCTTTCTACTTCTTTTCTTTTCTCCTGATCTTTGGCCATACAAGGTCAACAAAAGGTCTTAACACTACTCGCTCACTCGCCGTTTGCCCACTCATTCGTTTACTCGCCCACTCAATGAATCCCACACTCACCCACTCGCTCGCTCGCTCACTCAAGCGTAGATGAAGGAGGAAACAGTTGAAATTGCGTTCTAGGTCTGTGGGTGACGATACGGAACCACTTCCGTCGACTACCATCATCAGCAACCGAAGCATCCTCTCTGCACCTACGTGATTGAATGTGGATCGTATGCGTAGGGATGGTATCAGCCCCGTTTTCCTCCTGTGCTGTAACCATACGCTCCTGACCGTGCTTAGACTAGCCTACTCTTCAATTTCTTGCATGCGTCTTCGACTCTGAACGATTAGTGCTCGGTCTGTCTTTTTTCTATGCATCCTTCCGAAATTCTGAAAGCTTTCAAGCGTTCAAACAGCTCAGCCTCTCTGAAATGAGTTGAGTTCCAATTCACAGACAGTTTCTCAACACATCTTAGCAATGACAATGACTCCTCTATAATATTTATAATCCAGTTTTGCATCACCTCTTCTCTGTTGTTATAAGTTACCTAAATTTTGGAACTTGTATCTCTTATGTAATTTCGGTTACTACTTAAAACTTCTTCAGTTGGCTTGGCCACACTAGGCTGCCTTTCTGTGTCAGTGAACTGACTTTCTGAGTAATGACCTAAATTCGGGTTGATTTTGATGCGAAATCGCTAGAAAAGTTGGTAAATAATAACCTGCGCAGTAACTATTTCGTTGCCGACCTGCCTGTCACGAGCACTACACATCGATTTACATGTATATTGTGCAGCTCTACCACAGTGAACAATACTGCAGTCTTAACATACTAAGCCTTTTCATGGCTTTTCATGGCTGCATAAATTGTGCCTCTTTCTTCCGCATATTCCACCACCTCCTCCTCCTCCTGGTTTTAAAGAAACGAACACCAAGTAGTCGTATTACATTCTGCACCTTGTCTTAGCTAGTGTTATGCCGGTGTCACGAAATAGAGTATTCTCCATACATGAGTATCCCTCTTAGCGAAATGGAGTTTAGTTTGCATTTTTGGCGGTTTCTAAGTGTATTCAGTCGTACTGTTTGGATTTATTGTACACATAAAATATTTTAAGTTGCGTATCTTTAGTTTGTACGTCGACCTGAAATTAATTTACTTCGCTTTTGGTGATTTTGACTGGATTTTCGTCTTGGCTATCGTGATGCGTATGACGATGGGGGATATAATGGTTTATCCCCACGGATACTCTAAACCGGTTTATTCCATCCGGGGGATACGCTTTAGGGGGGGGGTAGAACATCTCGGGACACCGGCACTTTCTATGAACACTCGAAAACCGGGGTTGGGCTCAGAACACCTCTGAGTAGTTAACTGAATTGGCGCAACAGGAATGCTATGAATGAGTGAATGAATTAGTCATGTAATGTTCACAAACATGATATTGATTACTTCAAAGTCGGAGTTTGAATTAATTTTGAATTAAAAATGAACGAAGCAAAAGCAAAAACTGTAAGACGGAAGGGAATAAGAGCGGAGAAGCAATTAGCTGAGACTGTGACGACCTGATAAGCGTGATTAACTGGCAGGAATATATAGGGTCTATCTGATAGTAGCATTGATTTGGAGGGAAAACATCGATAAAACTGGCATGGAGTCGCGAAAGTATCTTGTATCGAGTAAGACATTAATTTCGACTAAACTCCGAATTATTTCTGCTATAATATGGACTGAACACAATGAAAAATGAGCAGAGGTGACATTGTGCATAATTACGTCTGGAGATCCTGTGGTCAAAGACATTTACTACAACAAATTGCAACGGATTTAAAAGTGTAGGCCTACACGTAATCCTGCGCAGCGTGACGTTTTCAATTTTCTTCGTATCTGGAACCCGTCTGTATCCTGATCAGGGGCGGCGCTGGGTTTTTAGTTGTGGGGGGTCCACGAAAATGAAATTAACTTGCGAGGCACTGCGAGCGCCGAAGGCGCGAAGCTGCCCACGATTAGGGGTCTGGGGGAGCGTCGTAAGCTCCCCCAGCGGGGTCTGGGGCGGAGCCCCAGCCGCCAACGCTTTTTGGAGTATAATGTTGCCATATGGAGCTCATTTTAGCCACTCTGAACTAAACATTTATAGCTTAAAAATGAACTTGATTTGTTAGTTGTTACGTTGACTTGGTCAAAAAATTTGCAAACATGTAATTACTATTTTATCTTAATTAATTTGATTTTGTAAACATCCAGTTAAAACATTGAAACAGAAGAAAACATCAAACATCAATATGTGTCGTGACAAGTTTAAAAGATATTTAACTATTGCTTATAAGTTTTTGTCTCTCTTATAGTGGCAAGCCTCAACCAGTTCAGTAAGCGGATTTCTATTTAATGATGCCATAAAAATTATTATTGTTATTATTTTCACTAAGAGTCAACACTGTACACACGGACCAATGACGTACCAATCATAAGCACGCAGTGCAGAGAGGTTTAGTAAGTAAGTTAAATATAATTTAAAGAATTTGAGTAGACCTAATAAATAGTGATAAGCATAATAGTAATTTAATATATTGGAAAGAGTTACAAAGTCATGACATTAGTTGCAAGGCTGTCAGCGAAACCAGACCCCCCACCCCCCCACCAAAAAAAATCTATTCGGATTTACACGAATTGGATAAATGGTCTGAACGACAGCTGGGGGGTCCGGACCCTGGACCCCCCGGCCAGCGCCGCCCCTGATCCTGATACAGACGCCATAGTTCGAGTAGAACTGAATTCCGGTTGAGGGTAGGATTAACCTCATAATCCTCCTCATGGGAAGAGGAACTTCGATGGTCTAATTTAGATCCAAGTACGGTATCTCACTACATCAGAGAGCTCTGTGTTCTTGTTTCCAGCCAGGCTATTCGACGCTCGTTGAGTTCATCAGACCGTGGAGAACTGTCGGTCCTGCGCTTCCTACGACGATGCGATCACATCGTACTTTCTCATGAATTGAACCATCCTCCAGGAACAGTCTACCATTAAACTTACGCCTATTTAAGAGACGCATCTTTTTTAGATATGTTGAATCGACATGTTAAGACTTTTGCGAGATTCTCAGAAGTTGCTTTATAAATAGCCAAACATATGCACTCCTCACTACCGGTTCTATACCGGTGCAACAGAGGGAATTATATCAATCAATTAATCAATCAATAATTCAATATTCGTTGATTCTGAATAACCAAGTTGTCACAGACATTGTTACAATGAAACCTGATTCTTAGTTTAACACGGATTGAAGTACGTTTACAGTCGAAGTTTCGATTAGGTGCCAATTTTGATTAATTAATTAGCGTTCCGATACAGGACTCCAGAGACAAAGTTTCGATCCCATTGACGGGAAAAGTAATACCTTACTGTAATTGATATACAAGTGAGATTGAATCGTCGTCTGCTTATTTGAATTTTTGGTGCGCAGTAAAATGTTTTTCGCACATTTGTCATCGCATATCGAAAATTGAAACTCAGGTGTCATAGGGGCCTATATATTATTAGCCATTGCTACTGTTGCCTTTCGCACTTTTGATAAATGTGTCTCCCTTCACAAGATTGGATTATATATCGCAGGGGCCTGACTCAGTCATCTGTTTAGATGACAGTTGGACCTGTCTCAGGTCAAAGGTTTTGAGTAGAAAATGTTTCGTTTTCTTCTGCGTTCAGAAATGATATATTGGTATAGACCAAAGAGATCTATTACCGTAGGCAGGCCATTAAAAATATATAATTCCGACATAATTCAACTGCATTTGATATTGCCCGTCTTCCGACCTTCAGAATTGCACAAGTAAATAATGTTTGAGTAGCTGTAGATATCTGTAATCATAAGACGTGTTTGAATTGTAGCCCAGCCTAAAAGAGTCATGGTTCGCGTGTAAACAAGCTGGTTCCAAAGCTTCTCACGACTTGGCTTGTTGGGTATTATAGAAATCAGGAGACTGCAAACTGTATACAAAACACGACGCAATATTCCACAGGTCATCGCTTATGTGCGAGAGATGGCAAATGCATTGCTTCTGTCTCAGATATTACCATAGATTTCATATTGTGTATTATAGGCTACGTATCTATTGCTATAGCCTTGCCTCTGTCTCGTTCACTTTCGTCCAGCCTTGCCTGACCGTGCTTATTTCTCGAAGAAAAGATGAATCGGTCAGATCCTTTATTGCTTGGCCTTTCGCATTTATTTAGCGTCAACGTCCAATGAACAAGCATCAATCGATGGCGCTGAGCAATTGTGAGTGGAGGAATTGCTCAAGGTTCCTTCACAATAACCGTCCATTGGAGGCTCAAACCAATTACCTCCGTCTTACTAGGCGAGCGCTCTAACCAATCAGCTACTGTGTCCCATAGGACCTGCGAGGCCTCGATATTCGATTCGAAAACGAATCGCACGGTAGCATTCGATTCGATACGATTCGACAATGACGTAATGATTCGAAACGTTTTCGAATCATGACCCCTTGACCCCGCTTGTTGTAAAAAATTGTTTTTACTGCCTATTGCTCGTGGATTGGTTGTTCATTCATTCATTCATTCATTCATTCATTCATTCATTCATTCATTCATTTCATTCATTCATTCATTTATTCATTCATTCATTTATTCATAGCATTTATATAGCGCCCCTTCAAGAAGCTACTGTTGAATTGCTGCGTGCAACGCTGCGACATTTAGCACATCAGCGGCTGCGGCTGCCGCATATTGCAGCATCCAAATGGCCAATGTAGCTGACAGCTAGCGGGCGTAGGTTAGAAATGCAATTGGATAATATTTTGGAAGGAGAACAAATATTTGATTCCACTGTTGTCGAGAGCTGCCCGTGGTTTACTACTTAGTATAATCATTAATTAATAACTTCTATCGCGCCCATGTCTATTGCAAAGGCATCAACAGATGGCGCACCAATAATTAGCCGTAATCAGGTCAATATTTTGATCAGTAGGCCTACACTAAGACAGAGATGCAGGCTATCACGATTAGCAGAACTTTCAAAAAGGTAGGATTAAGTTGAGAACGAAATGAAATGCGGGGGGGCGATAGCGCATTGGATAACACACTGGCATAGAGAGCGAGAGGTACCGAGTTCGAGTCCCGTAGGGCGGTTATGCTTTGTAGGCTGCTATTAGCGCCGTGTATTGCAGGCTTTCTGTTCTGTTAGTAGATAAGATTTGTTGTTTCAATTGCATAACTTGTAAATGTACAGCGCAGTGCGTTTGTCAGGCGCTTAATAAAGAAAAAATTATTATTATAAGCGACTGAGCTGAAAGAACAGATACAGAGATAGAGTTCAAAAGTCTAGATCTAGCAGCTGGAAAGGATCGTTCCATGAACAGTTCTAATCTTTGGTTTGATCAGATAAAGGTAATCAGATGACCTCGTTGAATAGTGATAGGTCTTGGAAATAAGGACTGATTTTAAGCAGAGCCTAAAACAGTGTGTTTTCTGACCAAAGTATGCAGTTAACGTGTTTGGAGTGTGCAGCTTGTAGTATGATTATTTAGCTCAAGTGACCTACTTTGATTCTAATAGGGCCTAACTGAAATTCTATTTACCCGTTCATGTATACAGTTTGACATTTGAGGAAAGTGTGTAGTTAACATTTCTGAATACTTTTAGATAGATACTGATTTTAAGCGCTGTGGCTTAACAGAGATAAGTTTTTATGGACTATGAGTCCAAATTTGAAACAAATCCTTTTCTGTACAGGAAGACAATTTAAAGATTTAAACACAGGGTTATAGGCCTATATTCATTATATTAACGTTATGGCTCTAGACAAAGATGTATTCTTCTCTCAACTTAAAATGGTCCTATTTGGCCGCGCTGGGGTTGGGAGCGCCTCTGAGTAGTTCCCTTGAAGAGGCGCTATACAAATTCAAGTAATGAATGAAATGAATGAATGAATTGTTTCGAGTTTCGACCTATTAGAGATTTTTTTTATGCCAAAAAGAAGCGAGTTATAGCAATCAAGGCGACTGAAGACTAATGCGTTTGCCAGAGAAAATTGTTTCTGGCATCGGGTCACTGAGCCTAGTTCCGCAAATGTCACACGGTTTATTAATACCATTTATCAACTATCAAGTCATATTGCTATTATAGGCCTGACACCAAAGGTACGTGGCTTGTATTAAAAGTCCGCCTGTCTTCCTCTGTAATGATTATAGACTGAACCCTATAATAACATAACGATTTGAGATACGGTAACCGATTCGTTAGAGCACTCGCCTTTTGTAATGTAATGTAATGTAATGTAATGTAATGTAATGTAATGTAATGTAATGTAATGTAACAAAACATTTTTAAAGCGCCACTTAAGAGTCTCTCAGAAGCGCTCAACACGTGGCCATCAAACAGCTGAAAAATGCGTCTTTAAGAGTTTAGAGAAAACCATATAGTCGCGTGCAGCACGCACAGCCGGCGAGATTTTACTGTGTAGGGACATTGAGCAAGTCCTTCACTCATAATTGCTCAGCGCCATCGATTGATGCTTGGTTATTATATATTGTCGTTTAATAAATGCGAAATAACAATAACATAGTAATAATAACATTACGATTTGGGCGCTATAGAAGTCTTAAGATTGCATTCAATGAGGTTAGTATGAAATAAGATGAGATATCATCGCATGCAATGAGCCAAAATGTGAAGACACTGACTGCATGCTATCTAATAGACTACTTTGTTATTTACCGAAACAGAAGACGCGAATTGCCTTAGATAAAACGCTTTTTCAAGATAAACACCGTTTACAGACCTTTGAGTATAAACGACAGTTCTTTTTTATAGTTCTGCAACAATCGTGTAAGACATTTAACTAGGCTATAGTATGATTAACAAAAGTTATTAAATTTAATGCTTCCCGCATCCGAAAAAAACATTTGCTTGTTTATAGAAACTGAAAGACTATATTCTTGTTACCCAGGTACAAAATCAACATTTCTTGTTATTAGATCTAAATACAGCATTTCTTGTTTAAGGCCTACAGGATTGAAACAATATTGTTTAAAACGTATAGTTTCTCAAAAAGTTATTGAACTCTGTGTAATTGTGGGCGCATACGAAGCAACATTTACTTTGTGTACAGTACTGAAACAGTAGTTTCATAAGTTCCTCACATGCTAACAAAGCCGTCCTATGTTTATCGCAGACGAAACAAAATCGCTTGTACACAGGTTTAGATTTAATTGTAGCACAGGCAGGAAGCGTTGAAACGCTAACTCTAGAAATAAGTCAAGAGGCTTCAAGTAAGACGCGGTTGAAACCGTATAGCCTTTGTAATGCAAATGTCTATCGGATTGCAGCCACCAGCTTTCTCTGGTCTCTCGTTAGGGCATGGCCTTGCTGCAGAAATGTTTTCGAGTGGTTGGATGTAGGCCTACATACACTCAGCCAACCTCCTCGTGGAGAATGATTCAGGTCATCTGTAATTTTAGAATCTGTGATAACACAACTAGTGGAATGCTTTGTTGATTTCTAACAGTTCTATTTGAAGTTGAAATATAAATTAAAGTGAAACGTAGTTAGATTTCCAAAAAAACCTAGATTTAAAATAATTAGCCTACGTAATCCCTATTTCAGCCGCTGTCTTCCCGTTCGTATTTCCCTGTGTGGTCGCTCGATTCGTGTTCCGAACGAATTCCGAAGGCGCCTGTAGTATGCTTTGCAATTTGGCGAGGAATGTAGAACTGCTTGCTTTGCATTAGACAAGTGATTAGATGCCCTGGCATAGAGGATCAGGCATTAAATGGAAACGGGGAGAAACTGAATAGAAGGATTATTCGGGAGGAAGGGAGCGAAGAAGGAACATGGAAGAAGAGAAGCCAGTTCTCCGTGGAGCTGAGAAGAATTGATGCGGCTTAATTAAACCTATGAGACAAGACTTCCGAGTTTCAGTTAAGTTAATTTAGCAGCGATTGTCAGTACAGTCCCTGATTGTTTACGTGGAGAAGGAGTTGTTGGTTTGAAAGAGTTGATTGATGAAAACATTCTCCCGTTCGCTTGCAACGTCTATGCGCCTCTCTCTCTCTTCTCTCTCTCTCTCTCTCTCTCTCTCTCTCTCTCTCTCTCTCGCTCTCTCTCTCTCTCTCTCTCTCTCTCTCTCTCTCTCGCTCAGTTCCTCTGTAAATCGCTCACTTTACGCAGTTTTCTTCTCTGTGAATACGATCTAGACAGAAGGAAAATTAATTGAATTAATGGATGGATGGATTAATGGATGGATGCATAGATGGATGGGTGGATCGATACTCAGTTGCATAAATGGATGGATACCCATCCGATCCTGTGCCTCTGAAGCTTTCCCTTCCTCAACGAAACCCGCCATAACAGCTGCTCTGGTCTCTATGGTAACCGGACTCGGACCTCCACAGACATCGATTCCTGGACAACCCTCTGATACGAAGCAGCGCTCGTGAATAAGCTGGTGCCCTGCGCTTAGCTTTTGAGTAGCGCCTTATAAATTTAAAGTTTGGAATAATATTACGATAGGAGTTTAGGATTATGATTCCACCCTTCCGTTTCTACTTCTCTTCTTCTCCAAATATCATCTTCACATTCAATCTTTTCTTTTCCCTATCTTTCATCCGTCTCCTTTATCTCCTTCTCTCCCTCCCTCCATTTTTCTATCAGTCAGTCCCACAGTACCTCCGTCCTTCTCTGCCTCCATGGGCGTATTTAGGGGGTAGTTTTACGGGTTAAAACCCCAAATAAGTTTCAAAAAACTTATATGCTTTTACATGCGAAATAGCAAAAAACCTGAACTTTTTCGACCATTTCCAATGGAAGACACCCAATCTTAAAACCACCCTCCGAATTTTTTTTCTGGCTACGCCCATGTCTGCCTCCCTCTCTAACTCATCTTCCAACCCTATCTGTCGATCTACAGTATCATTTATCTGCCTGCCTGTCTATCTATCTATCTATCTATATTTATTTTCTTCTCGTCCTTATCTCTCTCTTTCGATTCCTTCCCCCTATCCCTTTCTATCTGTCCCCTTTGTTGCTCTCTTTTGCTCTGTCTCCGTGTGTCTGTCTGTTTCTAGGCGTCATCATTCACCCAAGTTGTCGTCTGAGGGTCATCGAATTATCCAGAAGGAACCCTTCATCCTCGTATAGTTTACACGAAGACGGAAATGCATTTGGATGAAGAAGATGAAGAGGAAGATTAGGTAGAGGAGGAACAAGGAGAGAAAGAAAAGCGGTGCCTATGTTGGGCCCACCAGCTGGAATTGCCGAGAGAGAGAGAGAGAGAGAGAGAGAGAGAGAGAGAGAGAGAAAAGAAAGAAAGAAAGAGAGAGAGAGAGAGAGAGACACACACAGACGCAGACACAGAGACACACAGAGAGAGACAGGGAGAGAGACAGGGAGAGACAGAGAGAGACAGAGAGAGGCAGACAGACAGAGAAGAGGAAGAAGATATGGAAGAAGAAGGAAAAGGGTGAGGAGGTAGAGGATGATGAAGTGGAAAAAGAGGAGAAAGAAGAGGATGAAAAAGAAACTGAAGAGGACGAAGTAAAAAAACATGAGACAGAAGTCGAGACAGAAGATGAGGAAGAAAAGAAAGAAGAAAAGGTTGAAGAAGAGAAAGAAGAAGAAGAGGAGGATGAAGACCAAGAGGTCGAAGTGACAGAAGAAGACGAATAATATAAGAAGAGGACCTAGGGATGACATAGACTGCAGTTTACATCGCGAGGCACTATTATCTACCGTAGACATCTCGGGACGCAATATGATTGAAGGCCTTCTGTACATCTTCTGGAATTGGAGACATGATGACTTCTTAATCCTAAATACGTCGAGATGTCGCCGTTCTAACCGTCGTAATCAAGAAATCAGGGCAAGTCTTATTATTATATTCCCCCGTCGTTGTCTGTGTCTTATCTACAGAAAATCTACGGAAAACCTCCTACAAATCGATGCAAAGACTTTATGTGCCAGTTTTTCTACAGCGACCTGTGACCTCTTCCCAGCTCATTTGCAATAAATTGATGGGGTGAGATCCTTCACTCCCGCTGTTCATTCGAATGTGTGCCAGACCAATTAGGACCCCGTGTACGGACCGTGCTAGCTCGAGACTCGAATCTCTTAAATAGGCCACTATCGATAATTCGATATGCAAATCGGAATCCTCGCGTACAGAGGCGCATGGGACGTGCGTTCTAACCAATGCAGCTACAGGGCCAACGATGACCCGATGAGGTTCATTAGTTGTTGTGTAACGACGCTGTGTCATGACGAAGATGATTAACGTTGCCCTCCCCTTTATCTCGGCTTAGGACTGGTATGCCAGGGCTGGTACGGCCAGTGACGGCGGAGTTAGCCAATATTATAGCGGAGTGTCGCTTTAAAGCTCACCCGGAAATGTGGTACCGTATACGTCCGAATCTGAATCAAAAGAGGAAATTGATTTTACTAATTGAAAATATGGAAAACATATACATTTAAAACATAACTTAAAGGTAAACTCTCTCTGTGGCACTTACTCAGAAGCTTTCTTCTCAAAATCGATATGTACAAAGTGCGTCACAACTTGCTACATGTCAATACATACGATTTATTATACAATAATAGCCTTTG
This sequence comes from Aporrectodea caliginosa, assembly GCA_020284085.1. Classification (NCBI taxonomy): domain Eukaryota; kingdom Metazoa; phylum Annelida; class Clitellata; order Crassiclitellata; family Lumbricidae; genus Aporrectodea; species Aporrectodea caliginosa. Next base: position 491,719 of record JACEVL010001071.1, read on the forward strand.
ATGCTCTTGCGTTGTCCGACTATAGGCCCTATGTGAAGCTACACGTATCTGTCGAAAAACATAAGAAAACTTAAAGTTTTTTTTAGAAAGGCGGTATGCTGAGATAAAGTTCCCAATATTAAACAGTTCTTAGCAATTGCCTTCATAGCCCGTAGTAGCCTACCTAAAGGAAATTCTCACCAGAGGACAGATTTTCCCATAATGACTCTGAGATGCTGTGGGTCGGAGATGCTAATAGTACAAGTCGATTGAACCTGTAGCTGATTCATAGGCTCAGCGTCTTTGCATTAGCAGTAGCCCGCAGTTGACTCGATGTCAATTTTTTAGAGTCCGGAGGGATAGTCCTAAGATTATCGATGGACTGAGCGACTTCGCACATCTTGCACGCAGCTACACTCCACTGAGACAGAGCAAGAAGCGTTGCCGAGTAAATTGCACCCATCGTCAGCCATGTACGAAGCAGCAGCGCCGCCTCACGGCGACCACTTCAGATGGACTGTCGTGGAATCCGAGGACACTTTAGATGCTACCTCGCATCACGCAGATATTTGTACGCACTCTATTTATTAAGGAATGCTGGGTCGCGACTACAGTAGGAGTCCGGGTAGGATTTAGGAGGGGTTAATTGGCCACCGCTGGCAAAGACTCTTAATGCAGGAGGACTCAGGCGAAAACTACACAGCATCACAAGAGCAATCAGAGGAGATTTCTGGAACCACCGAACGGGGTGTTTCGGTACAGCGCCTCGCTCGATTGCGTTGAGAATTTTCAGGTCGAATTTGATGGCGGAAAGTCTTCAGCTGAAATGTCGCAATGATTTATGAGTTTGATTGAGTCTCGTTCGCGGCTGTCCAAGTTTATTATTAAGTTAAGCTCAGCGACAAGTAGGCCTATACGCGCGATTAGGCCTACATGCATGAATGAATACATATAATTGGTTATGTTGTAGTGGTCTTTATTAACTCTCACCGTCCGGTTCGGGGGCCAAATTATAAGGCGTAGACTATATTTCGTGAATATAATATGCGGGTTCAAAGTTCAAATCTCGTTTGGGCCTCGAACTTCAAACGACGATTACTCTTTCAAGTTCGGCGCCGATGCTTAACGCAGAGATGCTCTTTATAACACGCTTCGTTATTTACATCAATCCATTTTATTGCAACCCTTTGTACAAGTACAAGAAAGTTATACTTGGGTTCTGATATAGCACGATTATAGTTACATGGATCTCAAAATTAGTTCAACCGTAAGAATTTAAACGCAATAAAAAAGATTTAACCGCGTGTTCAATTCTAATTATAATCTTTTTATCATATGCGCACATACTCACTTGCACGCACGCCTTCGCTCACAATCGTCCATCTGTCGTTCTCTTAAAAACACCTTTCAACGTCTTCAACGCACGATTTATGTAGGCCTACGCGTCAGATTCGTTTAATCGCCAGTTGCATCGGACTTTATTTGAAGTAGTTTGTCGATTGTTTAATTAACAAGCGTAGTCTTTGTGCGAAATGAAGGCTTAGCAAGATGGAAATAAACGAAAAGAGACAGGCTTCGTCTTGTCTGGTATAAGACAAACAATAATTTTAATGACTATACTAGTAATAGAAATAGTAGGCTACCAATAGGAAGATATCCGTTCATAAGTGTGAAGCGTCTCGATAGCAGTCTTCTTCGTCCCAGCCACCATTAAAGACATCCTGCACGCTCAAAATCTGTCCTTGAATGTCCTTTCGGGACCAATTGACCAGTCCATCAGTCCATCTTTATCAGTTGAGTGTTCTTGCACTGGACATCGGAACAACAACTCCAGTGAACATCCATGGACGCCAGAGGATATAAAAGGACATAAAAGGGCACAAAAGGACCGATGCACAACGACTTAAGCGCCTGATGTATAGTCGGCGACCGTAACAATGACATGGATACAATATATTGCACATTAATCTTGCCTACGATATATCATCTATTATTGATACTTTATAATATATAGCCTATAGTATATGTTATATATTATATTGTTTCGCAAGCATTATATATATATAATGTTATATATATATGTATAGTGCGCAGATGCGTAGGCGAATGATTCGGGTCAAGTGATTCTGACCGGCGTTTGCGGTTTATTGCGACATCGGTCTATCACTTGTGATCTGATTCTGCAAACGGCAACCGTAATTTAGGAGGAGGAGGAGGAGGAGGAGGACGAGGAGGACGAGGACGAGGAGGAGGACGAGGATTAAAGGAGGAGGAGGAGAAAAAGAGTAGGAGGTGGAACGGGAGGAGGAGGAGGATAAGAGGAAGAGAAGGAATAAGAGGAGAAGTCATTCGGAGGAGAAAGAAGACGAAGCGACTGAGTGGAAAAGACAGGATAAGAGGAGAAAGGAGGAGGAGGAGTAGGAGGAGGAGGAGGAGGAGGAGAAGGAGGAGGAGGAGGAGGAGGAATGGTGCATGCACCTTAATCAGAAGGAAAATAGAATAAAGAGGAGACGTAGAGAAGCAAGAAAATGACATTGAGCAGGACACTGAAAGCAGAGGGGAGTGGATGATAAGCAAGAAGAGAAGAAGAATGAAGTGGAAAAGGAGGTGAAGGAGGAGTGGAGCGTGTGGAGGAACGTACTGGTGCGAATGGTGATGGTAGGATTGCGCTGATCCATCAATGCCAGCTCCAGAGGCATCCATCCCACGACTCTGTACATATGAGTCCCATTCAATTACGACGTCCGTTTAGAGAACAGGAGGATGACTCGGCTGCTGCTGCAGAGAGAGATATAGAGATTATTATAGAGAGAGAGAGAGAGAGAGAGAGAGAGAGAGAGAGAGAGAGAGAGAGAGAGAGAGAGAGAGAGAGAGAGAGAGAGAGAGAGAGAGAGAGAGAGAGTGAGAGAGAGAGAGAGACAGACAGACAGAGAGACAGACAGACAGACAGACAGAGACAGACAGAGACAGACAGAGACAGAGACAGAGACAGACAGACAGAGACAGAGAGACAGAGAGAGTGAGGGACGGAGGGACGGAGGGAGGGACGGAGGGAGGGACGGAGGGAGGGAGAGGTCGTGAACGGCAGTGGTTCCGTAACACCATCCCATCCATAGACCTAGAATTCAATTCAACTCTTTTCTTTGGTATAACTGTGTAGGCTATCAAATGATTGAAAGCTTGATATGATATTATATACATGTATGGAGAGAGAGAGAGAGAGAGAGAGAGAGAGAGAGAGAGAGAGAGAGAGAGAGAGAGAGAGAGAGAGAGAGAGAGAGAGAGAGAGAGAGAGAGAGAGAGAGAGAGAGAGAGAGAGAGAGAGAGAGAGAGAGAGAGAGAGAGAGAGAGAGAGAGAGAGAGAGAGAGAGAGAGAGAGAGAGAGAGAGAGAGAGAGAGAGAGAGAGAGAGAGAGAGAGAGAGACAGTGAGTGAGTGAGAAAGACAGACAGACAGACAGACATACAGACATACAGACAGACAGAGACAGAGACAGAGACAGAGACAGACAGAGACAGAGACAGAGACAGAGACAGAGAGACAGAGAGACAGAGACAGACAGACAGAGAGTGTGAGGGACGGAGGGACGGAGGGAGGGACGGAGGGAGGGACGGAGGGAGGGAGAGGTCGTGAACGGCAGTGGTTCCGTAACACCATCCCATCCATAGACCTAGAATTCAATTCAACTCTTTTCTTTGGTATAACTGTGTAGGCTATCAAATGATTGAAAGCTTGATTGATCGTTTGGTTGATCGATTGATTGGTTGATTGCGTTATTTCGCTCGCTTGATAACTGGACATTCAGTCAGTCGGTCAGTCAGTCTGTTTGTTTGCGTCTGTCTGTGTGCGTCTCTGTTTTTGCGTCTGTTTGTGTGCCTGTCTGTCTGTTTGTCTGTGTGTCTGGGGACTGTATGTCTGTCTCTGTGAGGTCGTCTGTAGACCTATTTGTCTGTGTGTCTGTCAGTCTTTTACGTATTCATATATCGTTCTCTGGTTGTGCCTGGCATTTAAATCATCCGTTCAACTTTTCACGTTCTCTTGATTAGCCATCTTGTCTTCTTCTGTCTATTTTTTGGCCTGTTTGGCATAGGTTCTGCTTTTTTCAACTGCTGCTTCGAGTACACATGGTTCTCTCTCTGTTTTTCTCTCTCTGTCTCTCTGTCTCTCTGTCTCTGTGTCTCTGTCTCTCTGTCTCTCTCTCCCTTCTCTCTCCGTCTCCCTCTCTCCTCCCTCCCTATCTCTCTCTCGCTCTATGTCTCTCTCTCGTTCTCTCTCTATGTCTCTCTCTATGTCTCTCTCTAGTTCTCTCTCTCACTAGTTCTCTCTCTCTCTGTTCTCTCTCTTTCTCTAGTTCTCTATTTGGTTCTCCATGGTCGGCTCTCTATTTCTCTTCCTCCATTATCCCACATCATCAGCAGCTCAGCTAGTTATCTACACAATTTAAAAAGCGTCTTTTAGGAACCTCGCAAGAACTGAAGTTGACGTCAGTCCAACTTACGCTGGAGCCATGAATAGAGAAAGTTGACCAATAAGCAACGAGTGTTTGGATAACCATAAATTATTAGACCACTGTGGCCAGTACCATAGTTCCTGTTCTGGTACTGCGACTGGTGATGTCTTGATGCAAGATGCAGCAGCAGCAGCAGGTAGCATCCCGTTGCTCAGTCATAGCCTCGAGTTAACTGGACAGAAGAGTTCCTTCATCAGCCTCTGACTGTCAATTGATGGCGTTTCTCTTGGCTGATGTCGTTGCGTCCTCGACTGCTAATGTCGACGCTGTTTCAGTTCCTTCTGCCTGAGTGCACATAATGCATCACTGATTGGTACAGAGGCAGGCGACGGGTGGATGCTGCTGCTGCTGCTGCTGCCTCAGGGCATCGTGCATGTCGGCTGCTGCTGCCTCTTCTGCTGCAGCAACCGCATCGTTCATCTCGCAAATGACCGTTGATCGGATTCGTTAAGAGCGCCGACGATCTCTTCGGATTTGCATTCGGGGTCGCATCTTCGGTCGTCTTCTTCTTCTTCTTCTTCTTCATTTGGATAATCTGCTGAAGAACGACTGAACTGAACTGGTGAAGAACGGTCTCTGATGTCAAGTAGGTTCTTCATTTCTTAAACGACGAATTATGTCAAGTAGGTTCTTCATTCTTAAGTGACAAACGGTCTCTGATATCAGTACTTTCTTCATTTCTTAAACGAAGAATGATCTGTGATGTCAAGTTGGTTCTTCATTTCTTAAACGATTCTAAGAATCCATTTGATTTGCTAAATAAATTTGACAAAACGACGAAAAAACTTCCTGTTTCAAAGCTCCACGTAATGTAGCAAAATAAGTTATTGGACTTGGAGTGCACGAAATAATCAAACATTTATAAAAAGCCTTTGCTAGATATAAGCTTATCTAAAGTCGCTGCGTTAAATTTCCTAAATAATGCTACACGACAAAAATTTAGTTTTTACTATAAGAAATAATATTGGGAAAAATTTTTATCGTGTGTAAATGACCTTATCTTTTGTAAATGACCTTACCTTTTGCAAATGACTTTATCTTTGCTACACGAAGTGCATTTATTGGGGACTTTAAGAGCGTAAATGGCGAACTTTCTCAGATTTATAAAGTCTTAGAGTTGTATGTTGTGTTTCTGCGCTTTTCAATCTGTGATAACGCTTTCGCTTGAAGCGACCATTGCCTAATGCAATGTGATATTGGTCTACGTCATATAGAAGTAATTGGATTAGATTGGCTTAGCTTTGACCGGGTTAAATCAGATTGGAATAGATTACATTAAATTAGACTAAATTAGAATTGACTAGAAAAATAAGCAAGTTGCAGTGTTGCGTTATATAATCTGCATGCAAGCGTCGGAGAAAAGTGAGATTTGCGTTTGAAACCAGTCTGTTCTTTGGCTTGCTAATTTTCATAATCAGGCTAAAATCAACCACGCTTATTTTACGTTTATGGAGAAGGGTCAGAGCAACTTCGATGGTACTTTGCAGCGTGAACTGTCAGCGCAAGTACTGAAAGTGACATATAAATATAGAATTTCCGTTGCTTTTGAAAACTTAAACAATTGACCTCCTGAATAGATACAGGCAGGCTGTTCCAGGATAGCGAGCTAGCGATCCGAACCAGCGATCATCCATTTCAGTCTTAGTTGGTTGCGGGCACGAATACATTGACGCACTTCGATGGTCGCGGCACTGGCGACAGCTGCAGCAGTCCTCAGACAGCGAATGGATGCGGTCTGCGACGTAACGTGGTGCGCAGTTGTTTAGACACTTGTTAACGAGAAGGTTCGTGATGAACATAATACGCCCAGTGATCGATTCTGAAGCTGATCTTTCAGCACGGATTAACAATGGTAAAGCAAATTGTTCTGCTAGGCTCAGTCTTGCACGTTTTACGTCCTTTGAAGAATAAAAATTATGGGATTGGCTTCCGAATGGAAATGCTTAATTGAGACATAGAGGCCTACACGACAGTTTTAACAATTTTCGTTGAGACGAAGTATACATTACAATCCAAGATATATTAATTAAATTAACCTATTTAATAGATTCTGCTCAGAGACATAAATCATGCATGACTTTGGTCATCACAAGAACAGCCGACACAGAGCATCTCAGTTTCTGTTGCTTGAATAGACTATTGTACATCAGTAATTATTGTAGTCAGTGCACTTTAGGCAGATAACAATTATAGTGCATACAAAAGGCCTTATATATCAAATCAAATCAAATCAAATTTATTCGAATCGATTCCATGAACAGTGGGTACAATGTACACGTGTGAATACAGTTATTAACAGTTTACATTTCGTAAGCGCCATTAATAAGAAACAAAAATTGAAGAGGTTATAGTCTAACAGGTTAAGTAATAAAAATTGATTCATGGAGAGAAGAAGCCCAATGGGCTTATCTAGTCTTCCCCACTATGATGGAACAAATTGACAGAACTAGAAAGGAAACATGTGTCAGTTCAATTAACATAGAATGAGAAATAGGCATGGCAGCAGTAAAATCAATGTCAGTTAAGTAAGTGTTTTTTATAGGCCTGTTTGAAGGAGTTGAGTGACCTCTGATTACGGATGCCACGGTCAATGGAGTTCCATAGTTTAGGCCCATAATATATAGCCTATATAAGCTATATTATAAGCATACCTGCACATTCTATATCGCTTACAAAATATTTATCTTACATTCGGTCAACGATTTCATGCAGCTGTCGAGTATAAATGACCGATCACGCCAAAATAGCTGCGGCAATTCCTTCTATCTACCGCAGTAAAAAAAACGGTTAAAAGCCATTCCGAGTTGAGACTATCCAAGAGTGAGTCAAGGAGCGGTCTAAGCAATGGATCTTTTACCGTCTCCTTGTCATTTCTGCGCATCCTAGAAAAGACGCGTTGGATTTGTATTATTGTAGTTGAACATTTATATAGCGCAACTCATAATCAAAACAAATCACAGGTGCTCTCTGCATTAGCCCATAAAATGATGTTAAATGTCATTAAGGACTAGAATTGCAGCAGCTAGCAAAACAATGCACAGAATATAGCTAGCTATAAGCTCTAGGTCTACATAAGCTAGTTTTAAGCAACGAGGTACAATAGCCCTGTCTCCCACTGCAGCGCCATCTGAGCTCTAAAATAGTAAGCGTAATTATGTGGCTCTATGAAAGTCCTAGCCCAGGTTACACCATGGACTTCTATATAATAGCTAGCCAGCCGTCTATGGTTACACGAAGATCATCACAAAACGAACCAAGGCAGACGGACGTAGCAGGGGAGAGATGACCTATGAGGTCACAAAGGTATTTGTTTCACAGACCTACATGTAATGTAATTCATACTCTTTCCTTATAACTACAATTTACAGGCCTATCCTCAAATTAATAAAAAGCAGTAGTAAGTGATCTGTAAGCCCATTAGCCAATCCCTCCCTGAATGACACCTACCGTCGCAGACAGGCGTAATGCTGTAACTGCACATGTGGGTATGCGCTGCCATAAAGCACATGCTGACCACCTTATTGCACATGACATTGTCACCGTAACAATTTGACATGATTATAAAGTAAGATTGCATTGGTCAAAGGCTGCCATTATCAAATAGTAAAGCTTCGTGAGGTAGGCTATAGGCCTACGTACAACCTACGTCAATTTTGAAGTTAACATTTAAGTGAATAAATTTAAGAGTACAAAAGATGCATCTTGTGTAGCAGCCATTTATTTTTTGTAGAACATCACGAGTTTAGTCGAGCTACATCCATTTTGTTATAACATATAACTGGATAAACGTTAGAGTCCAAGCGATGCATCATAGTCACCAGTTCTTTACATATAGGCCTAAAACCCTATGAGCTAAGTAGGTCGAACTCAATCATTCAAAACACATTGGATGCAGATCCTACATTGTGTTTTTAATGTTTGAGTTCGACCGCTGTCTCTTTACCGGTGAGTTATACAGATATTTACATGTAAACTTACTCTGAGAATCGACCTGATTTGCATACATATTATATTATACCCGCGACGGACGGTGGTGGAGAGAGATGATGAGCGAGGTCTTAAGGGTGGCATGTCGCAAGCAGCGCCGCCGCTCAGTCCCCGCACGCCTCGTGAAGGAGTCCGGCGTGGCATATTGTGGTCACTCTTTGATTGATCGACCCATACAGCAATATACACAGACCGATGATCGATAAGACAGCGCTGATAGCAGGCATCACTTCGTCCGTCCATCCGTCTTTCCGTCTTTCCGTCCGTCTGTATGTCTGTCCCTCTGTATGTCTGTCTCTCTGTACGTTCGTCCATCCGTCTTTCTGTCCGTCCGTCTCTATGTCTGTCCCTCTGTACGTCTGTCCGTCTCTATGTCTGTCCCTGTGTACGTCTGTCCGTCTCTATGTCTGTCCCTCTGTACGTCTGTCCGTCTGTCTGTCTGTCCCTCAGTTCGGACTTTGGTCGGCGTTGGTGATTGAGTGTCGATGACGGCGACGACTGTGTTCATTGACGACGCAGCGATCGACCAAAGACTTTATGTTCTGCCGATAGAATTCCGCAGCTGCTGAATATTATCTGCGGAGATCGGATAACTTAGCCAATATAGAAAGGCAGAAAGACAGAGAGACACAAATAAAGAATGACAGAAAGACAGAGAGAAAGAAAGACATATCTGTACAGTATAAGAAAGAGACAGACAGATGCGATATACAAATAATACAGAATTACAGAAAGAGAAAAGACAGTATACGGCAAACAAATATACAGACTGACAGAGAGCCCTGTCCGATACAGACACAGACAGATAAAACAGGAAAAACGGACGGACTGAGCAACAGACAAACAGAAAGAAAAAGAAAGACAGAGACACAGAGAGTTTCACATAGGTAGACGCAGAGATGGGCAGAATGACGGACACTAAGAGACAGATAGGTAGACCTATTAAGACGAAAGGAAGCAGAGATGCATTGAGATGTCGTAAGCGTCGACGATGGACTTCTACTGATTGGTCCTCAATCATTATCACTTCTGTAGCACCAGTTTCATCAACCGATGGCGCTCCAACACCAAGTCGCAATCATGTCAATATCGAGAAGATCAGACCGCCATCACACCTACCAACGGAGTCCTATCGACAGCACACATATATATTCGTTTATTTGAAAATAGAGACAAATCTGGGTGGCACACCGCACCCAGTTACATGTCGAAGAACAAACCGGACAAATTAATGAGAAAAGAAAAAGTAACAGTACTCTGTCAGTGATGGTCCCAGAAAACAGTTTGTCTGCTAATGAAGACACTATTCCAAATGTACCAGAAACAGGATATAAAGATCCTAAGGAAGAAGATCAATCCTTTGAACCTCTAAATACCGTGATGCAACAATGGCTATGAAGTATTAACAACCTCATCTTAGCCATAGCCTACAAAAGCAGGTGGCCAGTCCTCTCCCTCTAATCTTCCCAGTGCACGGCCAGTGTGTTTACTATAGCTGAGTGTTGTCATAGAGAACGGGGAAAGACGTTATAAAGGGGAATTGAAAACAGGAAATAATATTATGGCCTGAGCGATGGATGAAGTCTGGGATTAGAAGTCGTAGAATGAGATCCGTGGCAGTAAATAAGGAACCTTAAGAAACCGGGCGAATGACCATTTACCAGTCGCAGATGTGCGGCTAAAATTGTTATCGCTGATTGCCACAACAACAAAGTCGCCGACGCCATTGATGAACCAAGATCAACGATGCTCAGAAGTAGAAACATTTGAAGGGAAGAGGCTGGAACTAGGACGTATACGTGTTGCTGCAACTGAGGAAAACGACAAGGCATCTTCTTTCATCGGATGATGGATGGTAAGAGGCGGGAAATGATGATGGGAGACGCCTGCGTTGCTAATGGTCACAGGGCATGCCAATTGGAGAAGGAAAAAATTGTAATGTGATGCAGCAAACATTTTTGTAGCGACCTACCCGCTATAAAAACTTAATTTACGCGGCACTAAGTAGTATGATCCAAATACAGTGTGAGATACATAATTATTTTAAAAAGTTTCAGTTATATGCAAAGTAGAATTATTGCTTTGTTTCAACGTGCAAAGCTGGTTAAGTGTTATTGCTATTTTTATTAAGCATTTATTGAGCGCCAGCATCAAATTACGAAGCATCAGTCGATGGTGCTGAGCAATTGTGAGTGATAGACTCTATCAAATTCCCTGCACAGTAACCGTCTCATGGGAGGATCGAACCCGCACTCTCCATTACATTTACGCAACATGGTAGCGCTCTAACCAATCAGCCACCGTGGC
>JACEVL010001071.1:507500-540000 GCA_020284085.1 Aporrectodea caliginosa
CCTCGGAGATATCTGGGACGTCGTGGCGATCATCAACAGCGCCGTCAACTTCATACTCTACTGCACGATGAGCAGACAGTTCCGAACGACGTTTCGAGACGTCTTCTGCGGGTCCTCTGCACACGCCAGAGGGGGCAAGGAGGAGAGGTGCTGGTGGTGGTGGTGCTGGGTGTGTCGTGGTCGTCGAACAAAGATTCAGGTCCACAGCTGCGAGGCAGACATCCAGATGCCGCTCTTCGCAAGTATCTGTGGCACCCGTCACCCACGAGATTCAGGGACAATGTCCAGCTGGTTGCAATACGAGTCAAGGCCCGAGCACAAGAAGCACCAGGTCGCAGCTGTCTAAGGTAGCTGGCAGAGTGGCTATAAGGACCGATGCGTCGCTGTTGTGCCCAAGGTTCGCAACCTGAGGCATGCGACAATTGACAAGGCGATCGTGTAAAGAAAGACTTGTGTTAAGCGTGTTTCATTCGGATGATCTTATAGAAAGCAACTATTGCACTGCGCCATCAAAGATTGATTTCAACCAACTCGCACTGAAGGAAAATCAACTAAAGTTTCTTTATATGACCCTCAAAATTTATTTTAGAACCACTTTTCAGCTTGGTGTTAAAAATCACCTGCGTTCTTTAATGTTTTGATCATCCGAAGAACCTTAGTCCTTTCAGCCACACATACATGTAGAACCTCACCACATTGCATTCCTCTTTTATCCGAATAAGGTTTAGTTGTTTCGACTTTGTCCCTATACAGTCCGTTGCAGAAGCTGACTGCGCGTAAACCTTCCTTCTGTCTAGAGCTCATCTCCATCAGATACAAAAAATATCCTGATAGAAGAAATGCTATAGTCTATACAGTCCAATAAGTCAACCAGGGAAATGGAATGTTTAACAAGAAGTCACATCGCTAAACGATTTTGCAGTGCAAAGTAATCGTATTATATGTCATTAGAATAACAACATGTTGTGCTCAATTTCTACAGATATTTATAGCTGCAGTGTACGCTTGCATACGTAGGGGTTTCTCTTTAAATCCGCTCGTTTTCGTAACCATAAACTCCACATTTCTAAATCTCTGCTTCAAAGATAAGCATAGGACACCAGCGCTGTGTGTTTTCGGAGTGAAGATCCTAGACCCAATAGGCAGAGAGACCAGGCAGAGGAGACTGAGTAGCTGCACTAATGCCGCTTCTCAGCGCTGTGGCCGTCGTGAAGACGAGAAAATCTACCATTATTGTTACGGAAAACGCGCACGAATAGAATATCTTTAAAGTTATTGTTTGTCAAACGTTAAATTACAGAAGGAGTCACTCAACACAGATAAACTTAGGATGTACATCGGTGTCCAAGGTGTTGAGCAACCTCGGGCTATTGTACTTTTCTATACTGCAGTGTAGGCTACGGTAGAGAGCATTATACTCCCGAAAAGGAAACTACAATTAGTTTACTCTTTGAGTGACGCTCTACAAATTTCAGGTTACGCTTACAGTTAACGCAAATATATTATATAATATCTAGAGATATATATCATCTATGCGTATTAAATATTATTTACTTCGTCAAATATTATGCGCCGTGTGCAATAGAATAATATGCTCATGTACTTTGTGAAGTTATACTAAAGGCATCGGCAACAGGCAAATACAAAAATTTTCACCATGCATATATCATATAAGCAATGCATTATGATTGCATTGGAAGGTTTTAAAGACGCTACATAAATGTCCAGATACATTTATATTACTTCACATATATAACCTTTATGTCCGTCTGTGCTGATCCCCAATATCCGTCGTAAAACATTGCAGACTATATCTGCATCAATAGACACACATAATACACACACTTTATCTATCTATCTGCCTATATAATATATATATTATTTACATAAAAGTCAGTCAAGATTTATCTACAGCTGCCTCTATAGATATCTAGCCAAAACTTCCATATATATATATATATATATATATATATATATATGTATATACATATATATATATAGGCCCTATAGCCTATATACAGAATGTCTTGTATACATACTTTAAATACATAATCGGCGATAAGCATAATCCTATCTGTAAGTCACTGTGATCCTCGTAGACTTGTAGCCGCCCTCTGCCGATGTCTCTTCAAGGATTTGTCTCTACAGATATCCGTCCGTCCTTTCGTCTGATGGACGGTCCAACTGACGTCATTCTTTAAGCCGAGGACATAGTCTTAATACTGCACAGCCAACGTATATCAGGGACATGGTAATGATGGGACTTTACGTTTTGTAATTAATCACAATAGGCTAGTGCTGTATTGGACTCTGTACCAATAATGATTTCTTTTGAAGCGATGGTAAATTACTGTTCTTGTTCTATTAGGATTGCCTGCATGCACAGGTCAATGTAAATATCATTGAGTTTAAAATCCTAACATGACTGTATACATAGGCCTACTTCGTAGAGTTTATAGTCTTAATTCATCACGTGTTTTTACAGGATTATGATGTCAATAGTTAATAGGCCTGTTTATGTAAATATTCTGCAATAAAAAGGCCTATTTTAAATGTCTTTTGGTGTTTTTTGGACTAAACAAGTGTGTCTCCTTTGCCCTTTCGTGTTTTTATGGCAGACACGCGAACAATTAAACACACCTACACACGAACACACACACAACACACACACACACACACGGTCATAATATCAATATGGCAATATATTACCCACACATTGATGCCATGTATAAAAATGAACAGTTGTATAGTGCCCATTAAAGAACCTCACAGAGGCGGCTGTAAAATAGTATATATTTATATCCATAAACATAGACTCGCACGTAGAGACCTATATTTATATATATATATATATATATATATATATATATATATATATATATATGGCTGCGTGGATGTGCATTTTAGCGACATCTTTCGTGGTTGATTTTCTTTATATGTTGAGCGCCACTGGTTCCCTGATGACGTTCGTGGTTCCGCGTGGACTTATGAAGACAGACGAAGGAGGAGGAGGAACATTGACAGCGGCGACCTCGGCCGTCGCTGCTCCTATCGATCGCTCGACGGACGGACGGACGGTCCACCCCCTATAGTAGACAAAACCACGATCTACTAATAGAATTTACTGGAAGCGACTGCAGCGAGGTCGAATGATGCACGGAAGAAGGTCTCCACGCCTACACTCAGTTTTATGGGCCTCTCTCTATATATGTATATAGGACGAATATATTCTTCATTTGTGTGCCTATGTGTGTGATTGATTTGACCTGATTTTATATATACGAATTTATACTTGTGCATGGGTTTTCGAGTAGGCCTATGAAACCGCTGGCCATTTTTTGTCCTTTTTCCACTCAGCGGACTCAAACCAACAACGTTGAATTATAGACCGGGCGCACTACGGGATAGACCAACTTGCTGCACAATTACTACAGTACCTGACTTTCCGAGAGAGCTGCAAGACTTGTCAGAGACTAGTAAACGATAGGACCCTGGACGAAACAAGGGTCAAATGTTGGATGCATAGTTAGTTGCTGTAGCGCGACTAAGATGATATTTGAGGTCGCCCTCCTCCTTTATCTAGGCTTGGGACTGACACCACCAGAGAAACGGGAGTGGATGCATGATCAGGCAACCTAGTTATAAGTGGATGGCGAACAACGAACGTAGACTGATCGGCTGATTTAAGACTTGATTAGCAATGAGCCAGAATTTGCAATGGACTATTTTCAGTAGGGATTCAATTGAATGTAATACGATCATTGAATTGCAATATTTGTTACGTACCGAACTGTGTGAGCTTTTACTGTGGATCTATCACAGGGGTTGTTCTGGTTGCCAGTGTATGAAATTCGATTTAAACCAAGCGATGACTGTATTATACAATACAACGCAATACAAAACAAAACAGCAAAATTGGACAAGTCCCCCGTATACACAAGAGCACAATGAAGCCCAGAAGAATGGAATGGAAGAGGTGAGTTTTTTAAAGTGTTTTTCGGTTTGAAAGGTAAAAATAGTCCAAGCGAGAGCGTCGCGAAGCTGAGGAGGTAGAGAGATCAAGGTCTAAGTGGTACGGAGTGACCTTCTGCGAACCGGTGCCAGCCAAAAGACAATACGTGTGTCAGAAGCATCCGTTTGGCCTGTTTTAATTCCCCGTGTGGCATTTCAGTGCAGAACATTAGGGATGCAGGAACAGACACTTCGGATCTTGCGGCCGCATGAAATTTTGATCGATGGACATGATTGCCGAAGACGCAGCAGCAGCAGCAGCAATAGCATCAGCAGTCGACGAGGACGACGACGATGATGGGAAATTATTGCGGCTGCTTAAACGATGTCGACTACAAGAGATGCGTCTTAGTGCCAACAAACCGAGGCATAATTATAGTGGCCACAAGGCCCCGGATTATGGCTACAGGCGGACACATAAACGAACAATTACACGGTTTATAGACAGCTATATGGCGTATATGCATATCAGTGGCGCTGCCATAGCTACGAGATGGGGGAAATAAGGTATACGGGAATTAGAGTCCTGTTTGCTCCGATTCATTGATTAAACGAAAATACAATTTATAAATAACTTAGCAAGGGTCCTGCCAGTGCATTGCACGTTGTAATTATTATTATTATTACAATGCGCAATGCACTGGCAGGAGCCTTGTTTGGATCAGGAGCGAAGTTCCCATAAGCTGGAGATTTGTGTTCAATTCGTACTTTTCCAGCGCTTGCTTTCAGTTATTTTCTGTCCTGGGGTGCTGAAACAAGGTTAATGGAAGAGAATGTACAAACGCGTGGTTTAGCACCGGAGACTGACTATAGCTTAAGCAAATCCCACCACCGAGTCTGAACAGCGATTAAACAGCTTCCCTCCAAGTTCCCATGGCGACACCAATGATTGATTATATGCTGTTATAGATATATAATATATATATATATATTTATACACATTATATGTCTATAATAACGGCATAGGTCCTATATTATATGTATGTAACTGTGTATGCAGGTATGTACGTATGTATCTGCGCCTTTTAGCAACTCACAAAAGCGTTGCGTCTAACAAAATGATGTTTAAGTCATTAAGAACAGAAATAGTTGAAAATAAGCGAACTGTGCTCAGATAACTAGAATAGCGACCACTGGCAAGCCCTCGCAGACACGCAGAGCCCAAAAGACGGATTCACTTCCAGAATTGATTGTTCGGAGCAGTAGTGTAGTCCTAAAAAATGAAGTGGGGGAACGCCTGCATATTGAAGTAAGCAAAAAGTGCAATCTTGCAAGAATTTTGCATAGTGTGAAAAAAAGTGGGGGAACGTTCCCCACGTTCCCCCCCACTACACCACTGGTTCGGAGTTCCCGGACCATAAGCAGAGTCGAGGAAGAAGAACGATGGCAGACGTAACTATGTATGCAGGTATGTACGTATGTATCTGGACACTGTAACATCCAAAGCATGCAGTCCTTCGCCGATTGTATAAGAGCATCCCTCTTACACCGGGTCTGTGGAAGATGACATTCTCAGCAGCCGGTAATTGTTCGTTAGAGTGTCACCGAATTAGAACGGTCAGTATCAATCCAAGGACTCTCTTGCTCTTTCCTAGTGGAACATGAAAACTGTCCAGGTAGTGACTGAAGCCCCTCAGCGGCAGATTTCCAGGCGCCTCACCTGGCTACGTAACGTCTTCAAGAGTTCCTACCATAATCCATTCACAGCTATAAAACCATCTCTAGATTGAACTGTAAACAACGTACACTATATCATAGTTCTGAAGCTTTGTCAACAGAATACAATGATCGGCCGCATCACGCTTAGGCCCGTATTACGATTACGGGTTCGGGACTTCAATGACCAGCATCTGAAAGTCGTCGATGAATATGACATATGAATATTGTGTAAACAGCACATAGGGCCTACAATCGATCTATTCTATTGATTTGGCGATCGAGAGCATATCCTGCTTCTCTATACTTGGCTGTTAGGATAGGCCTAATTATTATTATCTCTAGATTTCGCACTAGGAATATTATTTCTGTATTTCGACTGGGAACATCGGTTCCTCTAGGTTTGACAACGTGTAATGAGGAACATCGTTTTCACTCGACGATTGGCAGTTCAGTTGGCAATTTAATTCGATAATTAGCAATTCATTTGGGAATTTAATTCGATAATTAGCAATTCATTTGGCAATTTAATTCGATAATTAGCAATTCATTTGGCAATTTAATTCGACGACAGGCATTTTATTTGGTAATTTTCTTTCGATTTGGCAAAGATTAGTCTCGATCTGACAAATTGATGCAATCATATGGCAATGGGTGCCATAGGTCTACGAATTTATCCAGATTATTTGGTAGTTGGTAAAAATCACTCATTCTAAGTATTTCCGAACTGAATGCCGACACATCTTGAGACCGATAGCGTCACGGTCGACGCGCCCACGTGCATTTTAGCACACGACGCTGTCCCAATGAATCGGACAAATTGGCTTTAAAGGCATAGAATTCATCATAAAAGTTCTCATAGACCTTGACGCCTTTCGTCCTGCAATGCCATGCGTGATAGCGCTTCACGCTTTCCTGCACACGACACCATTACAATTATCGCCGTTAATGCGAACAGAAAACTGCGCCGTCCTGGAAATGGAAAACGCGACGAACCATAACTTCCGTACTCGAAATATAATTCTCACTCGTGCGTATCAACCAGCAGAGCGGAAACGACGAATTGCACAATCAATTCCATTCGCTTTCAATTGTCAACATTTGTGGCGCTATATAAATCTGTCTTTGACTCCGAATGCAGTGGTAGAAAAGAAAAGACGATTGATCTGATTGCAAACGTCGACAAGAGGATCTGCAGGAAAACTCAATAGTTTCCTCAGTAGGTCTATTCTTGGTGGTTAGATGTGTTGAAGTAGCCTAAGTTCAAAGGCTTATCCTGGGGGTACTTAAGCCTAGGCCTACTCTTGCTCGTCCGGAGATAACGATAGGTACTTCTGGTACTTTGCGTATTAATAAAACACGTAGAACGTATATATATATATATACAACGGCTTTGACAAGTCAACTTCAAGAGTCCGTTATTCTCTGTGGTCAATGACTACGCGGGATCAACCCTTTATGAGATGCACGTGGTAATTGCTCTTCGGTTATCCGGATTTTGCCCCTCTTGACCTCAGGTCTAGCGAATACTCACTTAGTTTCCAGTAACCCATATGAGTCCCATTTATTGCCCAAGGAAGGGATGCTTTTTCCTTAGGCGAATCTCAGTGCTGCATTGTTCAGTGTGAACAACAAAAGGAAATCGTAATTGGCGAAACTCTCGACTGCGGTCCAAACGTCGTCGGCAATGATGGTGTCGTTGTCTTCAAAAGCGCCAAAGTGAAGACATTGCATGCGCTAGGTACATGTACATGTACATTGTTTCTCGGCAGAGGCTGCGTCTAAGACAATATGCATTGAAACTGACACGCCATCGGAACTACAGAGAAGACAAAGACGTCGTAAATGCCACGCTCATGGCAATTGACGACAGTTACATCTCCGAATGACGTGATCACACCACACGTAACAGAACTGGCCTTCATCCAGCAAGCTCTTCACACGCACATCGAATCACTCGTTCTTCTTATTCTTTATTGGTTCCTTTATTTATTCGTTTGTTCTATCATTTATCTATACATCCATTCCTCAATTCATCCATCCACCCTCCATCTAATTATTCATTCCATCATGCGTTAATTGTTGGTACATAATTTTTCGTGCATTAATTGCGCGTGTAAAGAAAACGAATTGTGATCTAGCCACAGACTTAGCGTGTAGAGGTAAACGTGTAGCGTGTAGATTATCTAACTTCTAGTTACCGCGTTTTCTTTTGATTTAATTTGACGCCATTTTGTTCGGCTTGACGAAAGGAAGTTCACTTTTGTTATTATTATGCTGATTCAAGTGAGTTATTCTTTTCTGTCAATAATTTACCATTATCATTTAAGCATGATTGCATTGTAATTTGATAGCTATAGTTACAGCCTCATAAGAGTAATTTATTATAACCATTCCTCTATTGCGTGCGAAAAGGACAAATCCCGCATTGAACATCTGAATAACAGATTAAAACGCTCTGGTTTTATTCAGTCAGATTCTCCTTCTATGAATGTTTTTGCTTATAACGCAGACACTTCACTCTTTAAGGCCGTCCTCTTAAATGAGAATCATTCACTCAGATGCATGTTTCCTAATCAACATTTTACGCCCTATTTTCTTAGGGTCAGACCACATAACTTTAACCTTCCTGACAAGGACTCACGAAATTTTATATCTCGTATGTTATTCCTGAACTCTTACTAAGCTATTATTAATTCATACTATAATATCTAGATGTATTTTATTTTCTATGTACACCTACAGCGTTATGTCTGTTGTTAACGCATTAAACGAATATATGATATATTGTGCGTAATGAGTAGGCCTAATGCATATCTAATGCAAATTTTTCATGTCAGCTTTTCAGAAGTGTACTAGCGTTTTCGTCATGTTTCTCTTCCTGGAAGGTTAGGAGTAGGAGGAGGAAGAAAAGGGAAAAGAGCAGGAGAAGGACTTAGTGGTAGAGAAGGAGGGCGACGGTATTGCTTGCTGTGCATTGACAAGCCGCAATACTGACAAAATTTCGGGCGAGAAAAGTCATACAGTTGGCATTACTAGGAGGCAGTGCCAGTGGGTTGGTGGAAGAAAAGGTTGTGGTGGCTGTAGTGGAGGAGAAGGAGAACAACAAGAAGAAAGAGAGAAAAAAGAAAATAATATGAACATCGTATATATTACCATATAATTTTGAGTGTAGCTATATTACTGCAATTGACACAAACATTTGACAAATAACAGCAAAAACAGTTAACCTCTTACATATAATTGCATAGTGCTGAAAACATCACTACAAGTAAGGTATGAAGGTATTGGCTAATTTAATTGTGTAGGCCCTAATGATTAACAATAACATTATATAGATTTTAAGTGGTTGAGTAGAATCTTGGGCTAGGTTGGAATTGCTATATACTTCAGTGGCTTATCTCTCCTAAGGTTCTCTTTAATGTTATGGTTGTGTGACTTGTGTCGACTCAAGTTTTGTCCACCAAGCTATTCCACAGTTCTAAAACCCTTGCACTGAAGAATTTCTAACCTCCAGATACCGTTGGTTTTGCATCAAATTTCTATCTATGGCCTCGAGCAGCCTGAATGGTTCCATGTAATTTCAAACCTTTCTTTATTTCTGTTTTTATTTGTTCAGTGGAACTAAACTGCATCTGTCCAATTCTTTGTTATCTGGTGTAGTGCACACACATATGCATTGATAATCTGTGGCTGTGTCTATCTTACAAAACTTCTCCATTCTCTTTGTGCGACTATTTAGGACTTCGTTGATCTATTTGTTGACTCTTTTCTCTTTTGACACTTTAAAGTTTCCTCTAAAGACCTAGTTCGATTCCAGTAAACTCCCCTGCTAATTTGATTCCATCTCTGTGATGATCACTAACACAATATAATCTCTTATCCGTAGGTTCTCTCCCCTTTTCTCGACAGTTTCTTTGTGACTGACTCCAGAATGTTGTTTCCTGTAGTGGCCATCACGACAGACTGTTGCTGGAGGTTGATATTAATAAAATCTAAGAATTTCTCATCTTTTTATTTGTGTCCATCCCAGTAAGCAGTTCAATATGGAAATTGATGTTAAGGATATTCCGGTACCTTTTTTCAGCCATTAAAAAATAATGTAGTTAATTTAAATTTGTAATAAAAAAATTATATAAAATTATTTAGATACTTTAATTTAATGTAAGTGCTTTCAGTGTTTATTGATACTGATATATAGGCCTATGAAACAGAAATATTAGCATAAAATATGCCCTATGATTGTTCTGAATTTGTTGAGTTCCGGAACCTATTTTTCTAGAAAAAAAGCACTGAGGATATTAATTTTAATTTTTAGACCTTTCTAGAAACTTCACAAAGCTCATTTCCAGTATTCTTGTCAAGATATGGTACTCCATAGCAAAGTCCAATTAAAATTATATATATCCATTTGAAGATCTATCCACAGTAATGTAGATAAGCCAGAAAAGACTAGTTTCATTTTGTCTTATAACTCTGTTGAAGATGTGGACATGCCAGCAAGAACTCATGATGAAGAAACACAATTCAAATGTGAAATTTGTAACAGAACATTTTCACAAAGTTATAACCTCAAAATCCACTTAAGAACTCACACTGGAGAAAAGCCATACAAATGCAATTTATGCCATAAATTATTTGCAACGAAGAATCCACTGGATTTACACAGAAGAACCCATACTGGAGAAAAACCATACAAGTGTAAAGTCTGTCACAGAGCATTTGCACAGATGACTAATTTGAGAAACCATGTAATAACCCACACTGGAGAAAGACTACACACATGCAGTTTCTGTCACAGAACATTTGCAACGAAGATTCAACTGAATTTGCACATGAAAACCCACACTGGAGAAAAACCATACAAATGCAAGATCTGTCTAAAAGCATTTGCACGGTCAAGTGTTCTGAAATGCCATATAAGAACCCATACTGGAGAAAAACCATACATATGTATTTTATGTCAGAAAGCCTTTGCATCAAAGCCTTCTCTGAATCACCATGCAAAAACCCACACTGGAGACAAACCATACAAGTGCAATTTATGTCACAAAGCATTTGCAGGGAAGAGTCATTTGAATTCCCACATAAGAACCCACACTGGAGATAAACCATACATGTGTCATTTATGTCAGAAAGACTTTGCAACCATGAGCAATCTGAAATACCATATAAGAACCCACACAGGAGAAAAACTCTACAAGTGTAGTGTATGTCAGAAAGCCTTTACAGCACAAGGTTCACTGATATGCCATGCAAGAACCCATACTGGAGAAAAACCATACAAGTGTAAAGTCTGTCACAGAGCATTTGCACAGATGATTAATTTGAGAAACCATGTAATAACCCACACTGGAGAAAGACTCTACACATGCAATTTCTGTCACAGAACAGTTGCAACGAAGATTCAACTGAATTGTCACATGAAAACCCACACTGGAGAAAAACCACACAAATGCAAGATCTGTCTAAAAGCATTTGCACAGTCAAGTGTTCTGAAATGCCATATAAGAACCCACACTGGAGATAAACCATACTTGTGTCATTTATGTCAGAAAGACTTTGCATCAAAGCCTTCTCTGAATTACCATGCAAAAACCCACACTGGAGACAAACCATACAAGTGCAATTTATGTCACAAAGCATTTGCAAGAAAGAGTCATTTGAATTCCCACATAAGAACCCACACTGGAGATAAACCATACATGTGTCATTTATGTCAGAAAGACTTTGCAACCATGAACAATGTGAAATACCATATAAGAACCCACACAGGAGAAAAACCCTACAAGTGTAGTGTATGTCAGAAAGCCTTTACATCGAAGGTTGCACTGAATTATCATGCAAAATCCCACAATGGAGAAAAACCATCCAAGCTCCGCTTATGTGACAAAGTCTTGGCATCAAAGAGTCCACTGAAACGCCATGCAAAAACCCACACTGGAGATAAACCATACGACTGCAATTTATGTCACAAAGTATTTACACAAAGAGCTAACCTCAAAATCCATATGAAAACACACCATGAGGAAGAGCAATGCAAGTGTGAATTATGCAACAAAACTTTCAAACATAGGGTTGATCTTGATTATCATTTGAAACCCAACTCTGGAGGAAAATTATGTGAGAGTGAATTATGTCAAAGCACCGAGTCAAGCATGACACAGAGTTGGCATGGAAGTACTTCACATAAGAGAATCAGCATACATACAGACAATCACTGTGATAGTGATGAAATAGTTTTCCTGGCAACAGAAATTATGCAAAACCTTTCACCTAGGCAGAGTATGGAGCCATGTAAAGATGAAAAGCAACTTTATGGATTCCATTCAGCATTAAATGTTGGTATAGATCGTTTCGTTATAAGACCCTATGGCTGTGGAATGTGTTATGAAATGTTTGAAATAGAAAGAGGATTTGTGCAACATTGTTATAATCATTTCTGTCAGGATCCACAGAAAGATACATTTCCGGAACTATTTGGAAAGCACCTTTGAAGTTACTCTACTAGAATAAAGAAAGAATATTAGTTAATTGTTTCATTGTTAATTTGTGACCCAAGGGATCAAAATGAGTCGGATGTCGGCAATTTACATTCCTAGGAAAGCAGCAAAATATGATCAGATGTTACTTTTTCTTATTTTCAGATTTTAATGAAAATGGGTGAAAAAAATTTTTTTTTCACATTTCTGATTTCTCACATTTGATGAAATTCATTGTTTTAATGTGTATTTTCAGAATTTTGTACAGAGAATACTTTTATTTTTTGTGATTATGTATTAAAATAAATTTAAAAAAATTCAAACAAAAAACACAGAATCATTCATAACTTTGCCAAAAAATAAGGTAGAACCAAACTTTTGGTGTCATTTTAAAGCAAAATTTTTGGTCTTTAAGAATATGTGAAATACTCATATTCTAAAATTTCCGACATGCGACTCATTTTGATCCCTTGGGTCACATTTTACAGCATGTATGCCATTGATAATTGTTACATGGTTACTGTAATGCGACATGAATTTCTTGTTCGACATGGGCGTTTATTTTGAGTTTTGTTATGATTTTCGAATATCTACGGTTTTTAGTTTATTTAAAGTTTTTTTCTTAGGTTCAGGTTTTTTCTTGCATCTGCCAAGTTTAATTTAGATATGTGGACCAAAATTTTATCGCGAGCAGTTTGTAATTACTCCATTGTGTTATAATTGTTACAAGAAGTCATTATCTAGTTACCGTACATTCTTGATTTTCTGCTACTTTTCGTTCTGGCACATAATAATAATAACAATAATAATAATGACGATGATGATGACGATGATGATGATAATAATGATAATATTATTATTAATTCTAGTTTTATTATCTTCACTGTTGTTATCGTTATTTTTATTCATCCTGTAAACGTCTTCATTGCTTTTTTCAAGTTTTTGGAATCATAATCGTATCTCCTGATTTACTTGAAAGCCAAGCGTAGGGCACCAGCTTATTCACGAGCTTTGAACTTGTCCACGATCGCTGGAAATAAAAATATATACACGTTTTTACATAGCGACCGTATGGCGTCGATCTTGTTCATTTTCAATGAATTGATCGGGTGAGATCCTTCGCCACTGCTGCCCCTTTGAATGGGTGCCATGTCCTTTAAAGTCCCCGTCTAGTCTACGCACTGTGCTAGCCCGAAATTCAACTATCTTGAATAAGCCAACATCGGGAGGCGATCCACAATCACCAGTGTTGGGTAAACTCACACAAGAAATGAGTTAAATCAAAACTCAACTCACACCTCAAAATGAGTTTAAACTCAAACTCAACTCATCCTAAGTGAAATGAGTTAACTCAAACTCAGTTGTTAAATGAGTTAACTCATCAACTCACTTGTCTCATACCAGCACGTTCTAATCGAACGTTGTACAAATACACAGTTACCAGGAAATCGTATCATCAGTTTATTATTACTAGTATAACTGTTATTATTATTAATGGGATAATGGATAAATCAGGTTATTATTACTGAGTCAAAGTAAACACCACAGTCCACATGTTTCACATCTCAAACATGACTGGTATTAGCTTTAAGCAGAAGTTTTTAAAAGTTGGTGTGTGACAGCCTGTTCCGATATTTAAAAAACCGGCTTGTTTCAACATAATATGTGCCGAGTGAGTTGAGTTTGAAATAATTGAGTTATAACTCAAACTCACAGAAAATATGAGTTAACTCAAACTCATAACTCACACTCTTTAAGATGAGTTAACTCAAACTCATAAATCACAGCAAGTGAGTTAACTCGTGAGTTTAAACTCATCTGAGTTAACTCATACCCAACACTGACAATCACCACACACACTCTCGCACAGAGATGCATGGGGCGTAGACTCTAAAGTCTAAATAATATAGTGTGGCAGATTTGCCATCCAGCTGATGCTTTCTCTTGATTTTTTTATTCCAGTGTTTCGTTGATTCCGTTTGAAGTTGATTCCCTCCCTCGGTTCGGCACCGTGCATTCATTGCACCATTCGTCTAGGCTATCTGTCCACCGGTCCATCCACTTATCTATCCATCGGCACAGTCATCCCCGGTCATCCAACCATCCAAAAATTCATCCATCCATTTGTCCATCCATCCATGCATGCATGCATGCATGCATCCATCCATCCATACATTTATCACTCCTGCCTACGGTCATTCATTTATTTATTTATACGTTCCTTTCTTCGTTGTATTTGTGTAGCGCAAGTACTATATAACGCTAATGCATCAACTGCGGGCGGTCACCACTTGTGCATTGACGACTTGATCCGGGTTCCTACTCATTGACTGAGGCAGAATCACAGTCTGTGCCTTAATTATTCAAGACGTTAGGAAAATCTCTTGAAAGCAGAGTCAACATTGTACATTGTCTCTGACTGGCATCAGGGACTAATACTGATGATGATGATGATGATGATGATGATGATGATGATGATGATGATGATGATGATGATGATGATGATGATGATGCTGCTGATGATGAAGGTCACAACAAACGTTGCAAATCTCGTTTACAATTTAGATCATATTTATTTATTCAAATATTAAGGTAGTTTAAATAGCGCCACGCAAACAATCAAATGCGTTCTCTGGGCTAGACTAAATAGGCCTAATGCTAAATGTCATTAAGAAGAGAAATATCACCTGTAAGGTAACCAGTGGACAGAAAACCGGAAGAGTCACCGTAGCGAGTCCACGCACCAGGGCCGTAGCGAGCAGTGATGTGGTCTCGAGACCGCGGTCTTGGTCTCGAGACCGTCTCGAGACCGAAAAAATGCGGTCTTGGTCTTGGTCTCGGTCTCGACTGTGCCGGTCTTGGTCTCGGTCTTGGTCTTTAAAGGTGCGGTCTTGGTCTTGGTCTTGGTCTTAAAGGTGTGGTCTTGGTCTTGGGCGTCTGGTCTCGGTCATTCGCCTTTGGTCTTGGTCTTGCGACTTTGGTTTGGCCTTTGGTGGGAACTAGAGTGGATTATTTGTTAAATGTTGTCGATATTTTCGGTTATTCAGGAACTTCTGGGATAGCTTCGAATTCATGCGACGATCCGCTTATATAGGACAAAGCGAGAGAGGACTGCGTTGTTCGCTTCGTATCAGAATCGACAAGAAAACGTAGAGGCACTGTTCACCATGACCTCTGGTGCTTTAGTGACTATAATTACATTGGTGCAGTTTCTCAAGGCAAAATCAGTAGCCGGGTAAACGATGCAGATCAGGAATTTGGTGGGGAATTTTTCTCTACTGGCAAAGTTTTTTGTATTCCGCAACACCCGCACCCTGCCCGCACCTGCTGAGAGTGTGTTTAGCACAGTAGTGTGCTCTTCAGTTCATGAGACCACACAGACTTGGGGGTCAAAAACTATAACTATAAAATAAGCATCTGATCTGAATAATGGGAATATGTAACACTACAACTGAGCATTGCGTTTATGATCTTGAGGCTTAGATCTCAATTGGTCCTGGATAATAATAATAATAATAATAATAATAATAATAATAATAATAATAATAATAATAATAATAATAATAATAATAATAACAGTGACAATTTATATGGCGCCGTAACACAGCCATGCCGTTACGAGGGCGCCTCACAGTCAACTAACAGCAGGGTAGGCCTTACAGAACAAATAAGTCTTGAGTCCAGATTTGAAGGAGTCAACTGTGTTAGCCGCTCGCAGGGCAGGAGGAAGACCGTTCCAGCATCTGGGGCCGGCCGCCGAGAAAGCGCGATCGCCAAAACGGGTTTTGGATGATGCGGTCTTGGTCTCGGTCTCGGTCTTGGACCACTCGGTCTTGGTCTCGGTCTTGGTCTTGGACCACGCGGTCTTGGTCTCGGTCTTGGTCTTGGACCCCGCGGTCTTGGTCTCGGTCTTGGTCTTGGAATTTTGGTCTCGTGCACAACACTGGTAGCGAGGCATGTGCCAACGGTGCCACGGCACAGGGCGCAACTCAAGAGGGGGCGCAAATTTGAGGCGGAACGATTGAATTACTTATTACTTGGTCTCGAAATATGAAATATACATTCTAAATTAAATAAATGCCCCTACTAAAATCAAATAATACCAATTTAACAAATCTGGCATAGACCGAAATGGTCGCAGAAGCCAAATAGGCCTAGAGCGAACTGCCGTGATTTGTGAAAATTTACGTTAGGAAAAGGGCGTTTGCGATATACTGCTCTATGATTGGTGGAAAAGCGAGCGAAAGAACGCGGTTCTTCAGAGCGTAGATTAGTCTATAAAACGAGGCGAGGCACTGAGAAGAGGGCTTTTAGATGATTTTGCATGTACCGTTCCTGCTTGCTGGAAAAATGCATCGCTACTGATTGAACGTTGGCTAATTCGATCCCGATGAAACTGTCATTTTTGAAAATACAGCTAACTTAATTAATTAAACCTAAGACGATCATAACGAATTAAACGGACTGATAAATATAATTTTCGCGTAATTGGACGTGGAAACTGTTATCCGGTATATTCCGTGAATTTCTTTCAATTGAACTATAGCCTAATCAGAACTAGGGAAACGGCGGATGTTGAGTTGTCAGTGCCAGGTAATGCTAGATGATTTAATCATGAAAGTATTACAGCGGCAAGAAGAACAGCCAGAAGTGCTAAGGAGTACATGCTACGGCAGGGAGTGAACCCCACACCGATAGTAAAAGTAGGCCTACTGGTGATGGGACGTGGAGACCAATCAGAGTGGACACTTTTCTGTCGCCACCAAAGCCGGTCGTAGGCTCTAAGCTCGGCCTAGTATCTGAAGAGCTGAAAGACATAGCGGCTGGTGGCGCTATACAAGTCACCGTATGGACGAGACCCCTTAGGTCTGCTGAATAAAACCCGTGTTGATTACACGATGGGACACCAGAGGGAACCAGAGGGAAGTCGAATCCTTTCCTCATAGAACTTACCCAAACCTCCCTGTCCTCAAAGAAGCGACTAAAATGAAATGTTAATAGAAGCACAGAAACTTCGTTCCTATATATTTTCTTTGAAAGACAAAGTTTCATATCATAGGCCTATTCGATCAAAATTTAATTTGATCGTTATTGGTTAAGTTGATCTTTGAAGGGTGGGGCGCTAGATTTACGCTTGGCACAGGGCGCAATTGTAGCTTGCTACGGCCCTGCCACGCACACAAGCAGAACCCAACCAACGGATTCCCATCCAAAGCTTACATTGCCATTTCAGTTGTACACAGTTTTGGATCAAGTTGCGTCAACAGTGTGGAGCGACGACAAGGCAATTAGTCGCATAAAGTGTGATCTCATAATAATAACCAGAAACATGTCATAGACAGACCGTGGATTGCACTTTTATCTGCTCTCGCCTCAATTATGCTGACTCGATTTTTGCAGGTATCTCAGATTTTAACTCAACATTCGGCGTCAACGCATCTAAAACTAAACTTCTTGACCGTACTCGGTCTGAGTCACTGGCTTCCTGTAACATTCAGAATAAGATGTAGGCCTAAGCCTATAGGTTTGACCTATAAAATAAAAATCCTTACCACGATCACTACTACCCACTTTCGACCGCTAGTCTTTCCTTACAGTCCTCCCCGCAATGATTGTTAGTGACCAAATCATTCAAATGGCATGATGAAAGTTTCACATATGACCGCATGATAGGCTACTGCGTTGTCAGCGTTGACACTGAGTGGAAATGTTTAAGACTTGAAGAGTTTTCGTCTATGTAGCTTTAGGCCTATGTAAGGTTCATTTGTACTTCGTTATCATATGAATGACGATGACCAATGATTAACCAAAATGATTAGCAATGTTTTGTCGTAAATATGTTTGCGACTTTGCATCGACTTTCTTGGCGTCTGGCGGCGACACTGTCGCCGCTGTGTCATAAAAAAGATGATTAGCGTCGGTCTGCTCCTTTATCCAGAGCAGTAAGTAACAGTAGATGCATTCTTAGATGCGAAAATCGTTTGATGCCGTTTGCATTACAATAGCGCAGCTGCAGAGATTACCAGATGAAATGTCACAGACCAAACACTGTGAAACACGACTGCCAGCAGTAGGCTATACCATCCGCCGTTAGAAACTCAAGACAAATTTCACGCAGGTTAGGCCTAAACTGTACGTAGTCTATACGCTGTGACCAGGGCCGCATTAAGGCTAGTGCGGGCTCGGGGGTGTGATTACCTTCCAAAGGCCCCCTCTGACAACCACCGTGAATAGCAAACACATTAACAAAAAATTTCTTCACTTCCGAAAATGTAGGCCCTCAAAACTGCGAGCCCGGGTGCTGGAGCACCCTTAGAACCCCCCTTTAATGCGGGGTGACTCTTCTTGCCATAGCAATATACGTACTACAACCAGAATTATTAATAAATCACGATGCTCATTCAAAGACCACGTTAATTTGTGAAGGCAAATCCCCAAGCTGTTGAGATATTTGGCGTTCGTAAGCAGAAATTAATTCTAGATAATACTTGGCGTACATACTTACTGAAGTGCATTAAAGTCGTGGTTGAACCAGCGGCAAAACAGTCACACGGAAAAATGGAACTACTACTGTAAAATGATTGGATACTAGATGCACGTGATCAGCATCAGTGCCAGAAATTAACAATGATAGATGACGTCATCTTTTAAAGCAAACGCTATTGATGACGTAAAATCTGTCGCCATGGTTACCATTTAGGATTTTCGTGTAGACTGTTATAGTAGACCGTAATACTATTTTGACAAACAAACAAAATTAATCTTCTATACAGCCTGTTGCAGAGAGACTTTTCGTGCCTTTTGTAATAGCGAAGGTTTCTTCTAAAATGTTTTGAAAATTCGATTTGGATTTCTTTTCTACATAGCCGATATCTTGCTGAAACGACAAGTCTCATGTTCAGACACGAGAGGATCGATATTACAAGGTATTAAGATTTTCTGTTATCGAAATACTCGATTCCGGATATGAGTCGGCATGACGGTCAGAGCTGAATGGTAAGCCTACTGTGACTTATTTCAATGATAGCCTAATAAAATATCCTTTACTGCCAAAATGATTAATGAAGAAGGATTTTAAATGCTTTACAGAAATTTGAATTAACTATTCGCCCAAACAACTTGAGCAATGCTAAGAAAATCAGTCGTGAGACCTGCGATCATTAAATTCAGTTATACAGAGTTTGCGCATCGTATCAAATAAATGGTAAAAGTGCATTTTATCGAATTTTATTGATAGCGGAGGTAGAGTTGTATTTAAGCGTATTTTATTATTTCAATAATTTTGACGATAACTGTAATGAATCCAGCTCTATTTAAGCAAGATTGTTTTTACAATCCCACTTCTATTTAAGCTAAAATTATTTTCATCAATCCCACTTGTATTTAGCAAGAATTCTTTTCGTCAATCCAACTTGTATTCGACCAACGCTGACTCGCCATGCAATGGCGAGTAATATAGCCTACGACACTAAACTACACGCTTTTTTATCAATTCAGCTTCCATTTGAGCAAATAAATAGTTTCATCAACCCAACTTCCATTAAGGCAAACAATTATTTTTATAAATCCAGCTTCCATTTACGAAGAAACATAATAGAAATAATAAAATACGCTATAATACTGGGCCGAGTCGCCGTCAGCATCATGAATTAAATACGCTAAAATGTACTTTTACCAAATAATATATTCAATTCAATTCAATTCAATTCATTTATTGATCCCGGAAAAAAAACAAGACAAAATACACTTAACAAATCAGTAAAGAAAAAGCATTTTCTGCAAACAAAAGTATAGGTAAATACAGAACTTATATAGAAAATTATCTGGGAACAAAAGGCACACCTGAAGGGACGAGTCCCGCTAAGTAGGGGCCTAAACATATTAATGTAAGGCTGGATAGATAATTAAGCATGTACTAGTGTAAGGACTGTGAGCAGAGGATCACGAGATCATGTGGCAATATTTAGTATGTATGTACGAGTAAGTCGTTTGAAGTGAGATAGATTAGTAACACCTTGAATATCCCTAGGTAAGTTGTTCCAAGTCAGAGGACCCTGGTACTGCATTGTGAATTTACGGGTGTTGGTTCTAGCATGTGTAGACATATAAGTTCGATTACTTCTAGTAGCTATAGCTTTCGTGACAGGAGTAAAAAAGATAGAAAAGCAGGAGGTAAGAGATTGTTGTCATACTGGTACATAAATTCACAAGTTTGCACATATCTTATTTGGTCAATATTTAAAATCTTAAGATCATAGAAAAGTGATTTGGTGTGAGAATTGAATGAGGATTTAGTTATGATTCGTATTGCTTTTTTTGCAGTATTTTTAATTTAGTTAGATGAGCTGGGTAAGTAGAGGACCAGATGAAATTACAATATGTTAGGTAAGGTTGAATTAGAGCAAAGTATAGGTTCTTCAAAATTAAGGGGGGAGTAAGTGGGAAATTCTTCTTATTATACCAATATTTTTCATAATTTTTTTAGATATTTCATGGGTATGTACATTCCATTTCAAGTGCTGATCGACGAAGACACCAAGGAATTTAGTAGAGTCAACCTGAGGAATTATCATATCGTCAATTATAAGTTGATTTTCAGATGACGGGATAAGCTTTTTACTGGATCTAAATATAATGTAGTTGGTTTTAGTGAGATTTAGGGTGAGTTTGTTGGCCCTGAACCATTCACTTGCAAGAGACAGTTCCTTATTGGCCAGACTGATCAATTGTTCATAGGAGGTGTGTGATAAGAATGCATTGGAGTCATCTGCAAATAGAATATAGCGAAGTAGTGTAGAGGAGTTGGGAAGATCATTGATGTAGATTAAGAATAGGAGTGGCCCCAGAATGCTTCCCTGAGGAACACCATATAAGATTAGATTCAGGGTAGATAAGGAGCCATTACATAAGACCTGTTGAGAGCGATTAGTTAGGTAGCTTTTAAACCACTTTAGAGCAGTGTCTCTTATACCGTAGTGCTCTAATTTATCCAGGAGAATTTTATGATCAACTGTGTCGAATGCTTTAGCAAGATCCAAGAATATTCCAATGGAGAACTCATTATTGTCCATAGCTTTAGAAATTTTATCTTGAATGTCCAATAAGGACATTGCAGTAGAGTGGCCCGGCTGGAATCCATGTTGGAGAGGGTAGAGTAGATTAGAGTGGTTGATGTACGAGAAAAGTCTATCATACATGATTCTTTCAAAAAATTTTGAGAAGTAAGGTAAGATGGAAATAGGCCTGAAATTAGAGATGACATTATTATTACCACTTTTGTGGATTGGCAGTACCTTGGCCTTTTAACATCAGTCGGTACCTCACCATTTCTAAGAGAGCAGTTAATTATATCCGCCAGAGGAATAGCACTTTTAACCGTAGCAATGCTTATAGACTTAAAAGCGATATAAAGCGCTTCTCGCACAATAGCTATTCAGAGGCGCTCTCAGCACGGAAGCCCCGTGGAAAAAGAAATGCCTTTAAAGAGCGAGAGACCGACGAGGAAGATCCAGTCATTAGTTTAGCCCTTAAGGGGTGATGTTCATTCCAAATGGAGGGATCCACCACAGCAAACGCCAGGACCTGGTGTTGGGCCTGAACAGTCCTATAGTCTTAAGAACAAAGAGATCAAACCGATCTGAAGAGCGCAAAGAGCGAGATGAGGATGCAGATAACGGCTTTCGCATTATAGTCTAAGAGGTATTCGGAGCACTACCTAGCTGAGATTTGGAGACCAGAAAGAGGACCTTATACTGGATGCGCGCAGCAACAGGAAGCCAGTGCAGTACTTCAAGCATTTATGTGGAGATATGAGCAAAGCGAGGGAATCGGGCTGTGAGCGTAGCTGATGCATTTAAAACCGACTGAAGGACAGAGAGGAGACGCGTATAATTATACCACACATAGGATTTTACAAACATGCAGTATACTTAGATACGAAAC
The DNA here is from genome assembly GCA_020284085.1 of Aporrectodea caliginosa. NCBI lineage: Eukaryota > Metazoa > Annelida > Clitellata > Crassiclitellata > Lumbricidae > Aporrectodea > Aporrectodea caliginosa. Next base: position 529,592 of record JACEVL010001071.1, read on the forward strand.
ATGCATAATGCATTTTATTTTATATGCAGACAATTTTCTATGTTTTCGTTGTCGAAACGCAGGTCAAAATCTAATGTTGTTAATTTGTTGCGCACAAAACAACTTGCGACTCCCAGGCATTTTAGTTTCGTCTTTTACCCTCGTCTTACCTGCAGCTGGGGGTAATTTATAACCCCAGTGATAATATATTATTTGGATTATTTCTAGGCCAATGTGTATTATAAACTGGATTTTTATGAGTTTGTTCGTTAAAGATAGTTGCGTCATTTCAATGTATAGGCCTAGGCCTAATTAGAGTTCTTTGCTTTTATTTGCTTTTATTCTGAATTTTATCAACTCTCCCTACATATGATGTCGTAATGAAGCACCTATAAAGGACTACTGGGCCTATATTTGATTGTGGTCAATATTCCAATTATACTTGTTAATTGTTACTTGTCATGAAAATAATTATGCTGTACTACGATTGCTTCTCAGTTTGTATGCCTAATATGCTTGAGTTTACTTGGCCTAACTCTAAGAGGTTCGAATCCACCTCAAGCCGCCGCGTAGGGACCCTGGGCAAGTCCTTCACTCGCAATTGCTCACGCGCTTCGGCGTGAAACTCCGATTCAGTATCCGCGCTGTAGTCGGGAGCGCCTCTGAGTAGAAATCTTGAAGGGGCGCTATAACAAGTGCTCGAAATGAATGAATGAATGAATATGGCCGATTTGCCTAGTATGTGAGTGACCGGTGATAGGGTCAAATATTGTTCTTCACCGAAACCAAGAAGTCAAGAAGATGTAGTGCTGTTTCAGATATCCCGTGGAAACCAGTTAAATACAGGCTGAAGACTTGATAGTGCTGTGATGTTGCGACACCGTACCCAAGAATTACAATGATCACACGATCTGAATAGGTGCATGGAAAAAACAGAAGACGTAATACGTAACTCTTACACTCTAGCTGAAAAATATTTTGAACAATGTTTTGTAACTTATTTTCATTGGTTGTGGCCTCGTTCAAAGCACCATACTGCCAGCTTTTAAGCCAAAAATAACACTTTTATACACTCCATGCCTTAAAGAGGGACCATTGATGCAATGAAAGAGCGGGGGGGGGGTTTAAGACCTTACCCGAACATCTTTTCAGTTACTTATCTGAGGGACTAGAAGAAGAACTAGGGATAGAACCCCAGACCTTCGACAAATAAAACACGACAATGCTCAATCTATTGTTTCAGAATTAATCTATGCGGAGATTATACTTAAGAAGAAAAGTCTGGATGAAGAAGGATGTTTTCTGCAAATTAAAGAATGCAAAAGTCCACTTTAATGTGGCAAACACTAAATCAAAGCCAGACTCAAAGTCAAGATGTGAAGATATGAGGTATTTTACAAATTACATTCTTCTGCTTTATACCTTTAAGAAAGAATACTTTAAAACAGAAAAAAGTAACATGTGTATCTAAACTTAACTTTTTATTTGATCCGATCTTTTGGTAATTTAAAATGTTAAGGGGGGGTTTCAGCAAATCAAAATATAAAAAAAATCCGGATTGAATATCAACTTCAGAATGGCCAACATGAAAGCAGAACAAACTTCAAAGTCAAGATATGAAGTGAAGATAATTATGAGGTATTTTTAATTAAGATTCTTCTGTTTTATACCTTTATCAGCGGACACTTTAAAACACGGAACTGAACATTAGCTGGAGTATTTCAGATGAACTTTTTCATTCGTTGGGATCTTGAGGTATTTTATAGTTAAAGGGGTTTCAGCAATCAAAATATGAAAAAATCCAGATTGAATATCAACTTCAAAATGGTCAAACATGAAATCAGAACCGACTTCAAAGTAAAGATGTGAAGTGAAGATTAGAGGTATTTTTAATTAAGATTTTTTAGTTTTATACCTTAATGAGAGAACAGTTTAAAACACAGAACAGAATGGTAGCTCGCGCATTAAAACTGAACGTTTTTATTCGTTGCGATCTTGAGGTATTTTAAAGTTGAAGGAGGTTTTCAGCAAATGAAAATATGAAAAATCCAGCTCGAGTATCAACTTCAGAATGGCCAACATGAAGGCAGAACAAACGTCAAAGTCACGATGTGAAGTGAAGATATGAGGTATTTTTAATTAAGATTCTTCTGTTTTATACCTTTATGAGAGAACACTTTCAAGCACAGAACTGAACATTAGCTTGAGTTTTTAAGATGAACGTTTTCATTCGTTGCGATCTTGAGGTAGTTTAAAGCTGAAGTGGGGTTTTCAGCAATAAAAATATGAACATGCAGATCTAAAGTCAACTTTAGTGGGCGAGCAATGAAGCAAAGCCAGTTACAAAGTAAAGCTCAACACAGAAGACAAGGGACGACATGCGTGAAGCATAAGCATAGAGAAGAATAGGTGAATAAAAGAAGCAAGTTTTCATTTTAAATGGAAATCTTTCCTTCTTCCTTCCTTCCTTTCTTCCTTCCTTCCTTCCTTCCTTTCTTCCTTCCTTCCTTCCTACCTGCCTTCCTTCCTTCCTTCCTTCCTTTCTTCCTTCCTTCCTTCCTTCCTTCCTTCCTTCCTTCCTTCCTTCCTTCCTTCCTTCCTTCCTTCCTTCCTTCCTTCCTTCCTTCCTTCCTTCCTTCCTTCCTTCCTTCCTTCCTTCCTTCCTTAAATCCATCGGCTCACAGCCCGATCGTTTACACACGAAACGCTTAGACCGTACGGCCGTGTGTTATCCAACCGAAGTATTTCATCTACGTCATCATCAATCATCGCTGTCCATCCACCGCGACTTTCATCGTTTCTCTTCTCATCTATTTGCCACGCACCAGAGACAAACTGAGCAACAAATGGAAAGGCAATGATAGTGTCAGGAAAGTAAACCGACAGCTGCGCTTCAAGAGAAATGAAAACTGCAAAGGACCATTGGAAGTTTGGAACATTATCTTCTGAAAGAAAAAGCTAAGGCGGATTAGCTGACGGACTTTAAACTAGGCTGTTTATGTGTAACTTCTTAAATGAACTGAACTGTCTGCTTACTTGCTAACATCCCGTATCAGATCCGCAATATTTCAAGTGTTATTATTATTACAGTAGTTTTATATAGCGCCCCTTCAAGACAGTCTACTCAGGAGCGCTCCCAGCCCAACCTCGGTTAGCCTATATAATGTTTCATGCTTACTACCCGGAAAGCCGAGAAAGAAATATGTATAGTTATTAGTTTATTGTTTATGCATAAATTAGGTCTACTTCTTTGTACGTCTGCAGTGTAAGCAAGTAAGTAAGAAGTAAGAATATCCTTTAATAAACCAATTGTTAACCTCTTTTTTGTGTACGATCAATATATATAGTCTTGCATTTTTCTAAGAAAGACAGTCTATCTTGATCAACCATAATTGTTAATAGCTATATTCTGCCGATGAAGCTCAAACAATGCTACACGTTGCAGCTTTCAAAATTTGGCAAAATGCAAAATCATTTTTGCTGAATGGATCCGGTGGATTTGATGGTCGACCTTCGATATATTGGCGTCTGCTCTCCGGGTGTCACGACAATTCGTCTACCGACATTTCGTCTACGACACTTCGTCTACCGACATTTCGTCTACGACACTTCGTCTACAGACATTTCGTCTACAGACATTTCGTCTACCGACATTTCGTCTACGACACTTCGTCTACAGACATTTCGTCTACAGACATTTCGTCTACCGACATTTCGTCTACAAAGTTATTTGATATTGTCACTTTAAAATGGAAGCTGGATTGATGAAAAAACTATTTCCCTAAATGGAAGAGGGATTGATGAAAACATTCCTGTGTTGAAATAGAAGCTGGATTGATCGAAATAATTTTTCTCGTAAATAGAAGCTGGATACGAAGCTGGATGCATGGATGAAACTAAGTTTCCATTCAATAGAAGCTGGATTGATGAAAATAATCTTTTCAGTAATTAGAAGCTGGATTCCTGAGAATATATTGCACGTTTTAGCGAAATTATAAGAAAGCGGCCTCTGTTGATTAGCCGTAATGGATAGAGATACACTTGTAGACGAAATGTCGGTAGACGAAGTGTCTGTAGACGAGTTGTCGCGGAACCTGCTGTCCGGACGTATACGCCTGCTCGGTCTACGGAATCAGAAGGAAAGATTTGGGTGGTTGGACTGAGATTGGAACACTTCATCGCTCGGAACAACGATTTACACGGTGAGTATAATTATCGCATTCTTATTTATGCTAGAATTGATCTCCACTGCTAGACACTTCGCTATTCAAAGCTGTTCTATTAAACGAGAATCATTCATTCAGATGCCTTTTCCCCAACCAACATTTCACGCCCTATTTTCTCAGGGTCAGACCACTTAACTTTAACCTTCCTGACGAAGACTCACGAAACTTTGTATCTTGAATGTTATTCCTTAACTGTTACCGGTACTGAGCTATTACTTTATATTATATTAGTCTATATGCTATACATCTTGCTTTTCTATGCACACCTGCAGCGTTATGTCTGTTGTTAACACAATAAACGAATATAATAAACGATGATTAGCGTTTACTATGAACGATGGCGTGAGGCTTTTTCACGATGTCTGCCCCGGAGTCAGAATCGGATCCTGAATTATTTGAGAGTATGCTAATGCGATTGTGTGAACCCAGTAATGTAGAGTTGTAGACTATGGACCCGTCTCCAAAGACAATAATGCCGACACTAACGCGGCAAGTGATGACGTAAGATTTCATCCCGTACGTCGGAAAAAGAGCTGGCAGGGTCGAAAGGCGGACAGTGAAGAAGAACAGGAGGAGAATAAGACTAAGAGGAGTCACGCAGCCGGAGGAAAATCCTGATGAAGGGCTGCACGACCACGTACGTGCTATATCGACCGACCGTATCAGTCACGTGCTTCCAAGCACGGTAGAGTAGGAGACAGAGGTTTCCCAAGCAAAAGTCCCAGACATGGTTCTGCCGTGGACGCCGTTCATGGCATTGGACGCCTCTGAAGGAATGGAGACGGAATGGGCGGGAACGTAACGATACTTAAATTCAAGAGGAGGCAACTTCACAGACCATTGGCAAAATCCTGGTCATTGGGGTCTTTAGCCAATCGAAGTTCCATTACATACAAAAAAGCAAGAGGAGGCAACTGCCTCCTCGTGCCTCAATGTAGCTACGCCTATGGGGATGGGATGAGGTGATTGCCAGCTCTAATCCTTTCGAACTATTGGTTGAAAATCGTCTTCACATAGAATCACTTAGGGTCCCATTAGCGAAGGTTAACGTTCGCATTAAACTGAATAAAGTTTAAGGACCTCTGTCCGCTGACGACCCCATGAATGCCGCCACTTGTGGTGTGCGCATATGCATCTGGGAGGTCAGAACAAAGACGAAAACCGTATTCGCCTATTAGCAGCGACTAATTAGATGTGCGGCCATTGGCATAGAATACCTGAACAGCCAGAGATTGTCAGACGCCGTATTGCGTACGCACAGAAGATCATCAAAAAACGTCCCGAGTAATCTTCCGGATGCTGGCATTATGTCAGAACAAGAAAACCTTCCGGTCGTCATGTTTCTGTAAAACACAAAATACGCGAGGTACCGACGACATCGGTACTCATCAGCTTTGAACCGGATACAGTTGTACCAATTAGGATCTACAATGGGTTTCTAAGTGATAAGTTATATTGTATTATATATTGGAGACACTTCGATCTAATCCTTAAAACATATTTTTAAGAGCTATTTTAGAGCTAATGCACGGTATGGAAAACTTTAACTGAAATAATTGCACACCGCTATACGAGAACCTGAGAACATTTATTGGAAAAATTCAATGAAATTCAGATTATTATTTTGGCTGTTTAAGTTAAATAAAAGTTAGATTATTATTTAAAATTTAGATTATTATTTTCGCTGTTTCACAATCTGCTGCTATGAAGACCCCTTCTCACTGTAGATCTGCATTTCTAATATCATTCATCTCATCGTTTTGTGTTGAACTTACGTACTAACCATCACTTGTTCACCCATAGATCTAAATGCGATTGTCCAGTAAATAATAGATCTTAGGCACGCAGTATAGACACATCATTCACTCGTTTTCTCCATCCGTCTCTTAGCTGGTGCATGGCCCGAAAGCATGAAAACAAAAGCCTCCCGGTGTCTACTGGCATTTATCCGTTCCTTCCAGATGGAGTCAAGCTGCGAGTGTCTGTTGACACTTGACAGAAAGTAGTCTTCTATGCGGCTAAGCCATCATGTGCAGACGTATGCATGGATACCAGGAACCTATTCATCGACTAAACTTGACTAACACTCCTAAAGGCTCCTCTGGTAATTGAGTGATAATTCATAATACGGGTGTTGGAAACACTCGTGCATATGCACATACAGCTGTTGGTCAATTAGACTTTGAACACACCCGCAAAAACGATGCTAATATCCGCTTACAACGCGACACATCAATCAACGTCAGGCACAACATAGTTGTATTGTATCTATAAATTAACATAGTGCCTTTCGCAGTGCACACCAATCAGAGGCGCTCCCAGTGCGAGAGAACCAGAGAAAAGAAAGTGGACAACGAAGAGAGGCACTTGGTGGCCCACTAGTTAATAAGGAGGAACTTGTCGAAAGAGGAAGCTGGTTCCATAGTATTGGGCCAGCGAAGGCAAAGGCTCTTGCTTTAGCCATTTGCAGTCCTCGCTTGTAAATCAGCAGCTGCTGTATGTGCAGTAAATCAAAGCAATATAATTATAAACAAATAAAGCAACATATAAATAGAAGTCCATAGATAAGACCAGCATGTTCGGTTACAAGGGTCATCGAACTTATGACAGATTTTATGACGGCATTTGTAACAGCATACCGTAGCCCAATTAGGCTACATCAGTTTTAATTAACTGGTGAAATGCTATATTATGTGAATTTATTTTCTAAGCTATATTTTAATATGGCCAAGAAACAATATTTTATCTGATTCTTAAATCATCAGATTACATTAACTGTGGAAGCGTCGTGCAAACTAAATTGTCCACAGAAAAACGTTAGCCTGTCTTCTCTCTGCTTTTATTTCACTAGAGGTTGAAGATCAAAATGTCAACTGAAGTCTTTTTAGTCAGTTGTGAGCACTTTTGATCAGTTTTCTTGTAGATCAACTATATTAAATATATCCTTGCGTTTACGACTGCACCTTTGCAAGGGATGGGCAAATTACTCTTAAAAATGTAGGCCTAATTAAAATACAATTACTTTGGGACATAAAATATAATTTCAAATTACAAAATACATGGGGAAATGCAATTGAGTTACGAATTGCAAATTACAAATTACGTGATTTCAAGTAATTTCAATTAAGTAATTTCAATTACGTCATATCAATTACTGCCCATCCCTGACCTTTACTCCCTCAAAGGAAGTACTCTGTATGGAAATGCTTAGACTTACAGCCCACTTACGAATTCGTAAGTTACTGTATTTCCATGTAACCATCTGTGGTTTATAGAATGTAGTGTATTCTAATCCAACATTTATGCTGCGCCATTTAAAAGAAACTACTCAGCAAGTTGATTAGGTTTCGCAGAATGGATTCGCTCCTGCAGTAAAGCTGCCAAGGCGTGCGCTATCTGTGCGCGGAGAAATACAGCCGGTTGACGACGAAGCACTCCACTTGATATATATACGCCGTATTGCCGTCACATCCTCCGCGGAATCCGGAAATCGGAACTAATTTTCAGGCGCTGATAAGGTTTCTGGTGTAGTTTCTGAGAAAAACAGGAAGAAATCGAGTCGACTCCGGGAACAAACGACCAACCGAAAATCTAGAGAAGAAGAAAGAACCTTCTGTGCATCAATCACCATTATTAAGTATTAAGGTACTTCGCGCTTTGATCTGAGCGACGGCGAAAACAACAATAGCAGCAACAATATAATAACAATAATAATAGCAACAAGTGCAACAACAGTAATAGTAATAGTAATAAATATCTTTGTTCTATGGTTTATTTTTATTTAATATTTTGTAGGTCATGATCGTCAGCCACATCTTAACTTCTTTTTCCAGTATTAAACTTAATAATAGTAGGCCTCTAACATATGAAAACAGCCACCCGAAACGAAACGAAAAAAGCTGTTTTGCATCAATCACCATGTATTACATAGGTTTGTTTCAAGTATATGTGTCACAGCTCCATGCAGATTGTTGAGTACAATTAGCATAGAGGTCCTACCCTGAGGCCAATACCCAGTAATGCCCCAATATGGTCAGAAGTAGGGCTTAGCCTACACGTAATAATTGACGCAAGAAGGGTTCGTTTAACCGTATTATTAAGCTTAGTACCTGCTATTTACAACCGAATGGAATGTTGACAAATTTTATTACAGTTCTTGAAAGTTCATATACTTGTCGATAGGCAGTTATGGTATCTGTTTCATCTGGTTCATACTTTAGGCAAGTTAACTCATATGAACTCAATATCTAGGCATAATATCTACAAAAGTTGCAATTAGCGTACATGTACCTCTTTACAATTAGCGTACCTCTTTATATTAGTACGAGTAGCCTACAGGCACGTCGGTTGCGAGCATTGCAAGTAAAAGTGCAAGTACTTGAAAATAGTATTCGAATTATACTCGAGTACAATAGAATAACTTGTAGGCCTCTGACTGATTGCTACATAAAAAAAATTTTGCTTTTTTTGATCTGAAATTTCATATCAAAATCTTTCTTTCATAACTTAGTGCTTTTTTTTCTTCTAAGGTCGCATAATTATGTCAGCCACCCTCGCACTTTTCCACCAGCGTAGATTAAACATTAACCTGCTATGAAAAGAAGATGCGTGGGTGGAAACATTTGTCACTAAGTTGATCCAACAACTCCATTTGCGATCCAAGGCCTGGAAATTGTTATCTTAAATGGCGTGGCACACATTCAAACGGGGAACCGATAAATTCATTGAAAACTGAACAAAATCGAGACCCATACCGTCGTTATATAGACGTGTACAATTACATGTATTTAGTTAACCGAACGGTGTGTAACATTACAGGCTACCAGTGAAAATGTAAACATGGACACATAATCATACTCTATTCACTCCAACATCATCTCTTTGGTATCTCGTTCTTAAAGACGTTTCTTTTCCCCGGGGTTTTCGTGCTGAGAGCGCCTCTGAGTAGTTATTCTGAGAGAGGCGCTATATAAATATATAGATACGATACTATCATCGACCTATCCGCAGAAACAAAGACGGCTAACGATGCCAACAAGAACCAGTTCATCGCTGCATTAGAACGCAGGCGATCCGCTGACTATGATGCATCAACCACCTTAGAAACTGGGACTTGGCGCAGGCGACCAAGCGCACCGCCGTGACTGATAGGTTTCGATGTTCGGACGAAATAACTACTGCGACATTTATATAGCGGCAGTTTATTATTTAGGAGCGTCTCGCAGTCTATATATGCAGCGTGGCTTTCTCCTGTGAAACGGGAAGAGCAGAGTAAACAATATATTGCGTATTGGCTGCGTCAAGTTGAGCCAAGTGAATAGACATAAAGGGTATAAAGGCATAAAGAGACAATCGTAAATCTGTATCTGTTATGTACGTATGCGCTGTGGGACGCGGTAGACGATTCGTTAGAGAGCTCGACTTGTGACATTGAGAGTATTGTTTCGAGTCGAGTCACCCTGGAGATGAATACTGTGTGGGGACTTTGAGCTAATCCTTCACTGACAATTGCTCAGCGCCATCGATTGATGCTTGGTCATCAGATAGACTATCTCTATAAATCCATAATAATGATGATGATGATAATAATAATAATAATAATAATAATAATAATAATAATAATAATAATAATAATAATAATAAAATAATATGCAGTAGAATCCTTCACGAACCGCACCAATTGAATTTTCGAGATGTTGTTCTGCTAACAACTCGAGAATTAATAATAATAATACTGTCTCTTTTATAATATCAACGCAGACCATAAAATCCTGTAGCTTTGGAGCACTGTTTTTGTTATTCTTCCGGCGGTAGTCAATAAACGCAACGAATAGGCCTACGCGCAAAGGTCGCGTTGGGAAATAATAATAATAATAATAATAATAATAATAATAATAATAATAATAATAATAATAATAATAATAATAATAATAATAATAATAATAATAATAATAATAATCACCACACTCCGGAGACTGGCTCCATGCACTTCCAATTACAACAGCAGGATTACGGATGTCAGGAGAGGTCTTAAGAATAGCATCAGGCATCCGGCTGGGCACTGTACTGTGTGAAAAACACACCTGCAAATGTGGTGTCATAGTGGAATCCAACGGCCATCATGGATTCTCCTGCGTCAAAAGAGCAGGAAGACAACATCGACATGGCATGCTCAATGACGTTATTTGGCGGGCTTTCACCAGA
>JACEVL010001071.1:545000-550000 GCA_020284085.1 Aporrectodea caliginosa
GACTTAACGAGTGGACTGATTGATGAGGATTAAGTTAGGTTTCTCTAGGTCATCAGTCTGAATTAACATTTATAAGCTGGTAGTATATGCTATCCTTGTACTTTAAAGTCCTAGTTGGATAACTCTGCTAAACTAGTCTGCTTCACTACAACTTCTTCTCGGCTTCTGTACAGTTTCCTTGTCAACCCTCTTAATTAACTAATTAAGCATATAGTTAAGAATATACCGATCCTGTTTATGAAATTAGATAAAATTGGTGTCCCTATATCGGGATTTCATCCCTTCTGGGCCTCCCATTTGTCTACCACTGATTATTATGTTCTTCATGTATTTGTCATATGTGCTTCACGACAATAAACAAATTGATTGAAATTGATTGATTGATTGATTGAATAAGTTGTCTATGGTCAAAAATATTGCGATTTTGGTATGTGTATCGGTAGTCCTGGGATGCGCCGATTCCGATTAATACCGATTAGTACAAAATCCGGCCCGAACCGATTTCCGGCCGAATAATTGGCCCTTTTCTAGATCAGACATCATCATACCACATCTGTAGGCATAGGCTCCACTGGTATACTCTCGCATTGTTGTAGAACCAAGAAGAAGAACAGCAGTCTTAAGGCAGCCTTGAGGCAGCCATGAATATGAAGTGACAGCAACTTCATTTACTTAGCCTCGGCATATGAGGACGAGTCCTTTTCCTCGCCGCCTGGTCTTCCCACCGACATTGTTCGATCAATGTACTCAGCGTAGCTGAGTTGGTTAGGGGCAGTGGCGGCGCCAGGATTTCAGGTTTGGGCAAAAGCTCAAAAAACCTTCCCTTTTGTCCCCTCCTCCCTGTGATTTGCAGTGATTTCCGACTTTTTGGGGGCTGAGCCGCAGTTAGGGGGGCTAAGCACCCCTAGCCCCCTGGCGCCGCCACTGGTTAGGGGGAGCCGAAGTCTCGATACAAATTTTAGCCCAGGCGGGGATTTGAACCTCAGATCTCTCGGCTGGCAGTCTAGCACTGTAACCCCTGGACTATCGCTCACCCCAAACCAACTCGTTCGTTCGTTTTTGACTGATTGTCTGATCATATTGACTCTAACATCATCTAGATTAGCGCAGGGAACGCCTCTGAGTAGGAATCTTGAAGGGGCGCTATATAAATTGTTTGGAAATAAATGAATTTAGGTCCATTAGCTTCACCCTCATATGACATTCTACACCTTAACATGGCATATGAGCGCCAATGAGTAGTTTTCTTGAACGGGCGCTATATAAATGTTCGATATGAATGAACGAATGAATGAATCCTTTATATATATATTATATATATATATATATATATATATATGTATTGATGTTTAAATTTATATGGCGCTGTTTGTGCAACTCTTGAAAGACCTGAAACATGTCTATCTAAAATGACTCTCCATCTTGAGCTGCTTCTGGCTTAGATGCGAACGGGAGCCGTAAATCCTCTACGCCTACGTGCCTTGCCTACCGAACGGAACGAACCTTGGTCCCTCTTTCCTCAAACCCTGTTCCTGTTCACTCAATCAGACAGACAGGTATTGACAGGCAGTCAGGCAGGCAGAGAGACAGACACACAAACACAGACACAGAGACGGAGACAAATGGGTGACAAAAGACGCACATATGTACGAATGCATATAATTATGTAGGTACGTATGTATGCACGCATGTGTCCATGCATGTAGCTATGTATGTATGTATGTATGTATGTATGTTAGGGTGTCTCTTAAAAATGAAAGTTAAAATGTTTGATCTCTCACCCCTTCAAGTTGTTAGGTTCATGGAAAAACAATTTTAGAAAAACTTTTGTGGAAATCGGATAACATTTAGAGGTGGCCCTTTGATGTCAAAGTTTTAGCAATGTAGGCCCATTGTTTATTACTATGCTACATAGTTCGACTCATTAAGAGAGGGACAGATTGTCCTATTAATTTGCCAATTTCAATCTAAAGAAAAAGCGAAGCAGGCTACCACTTCATCATCATCATCATCATCATCATCATCATCATCATCATCATCATCATCATCATCATCATCATCATCATCATCATCATCATCATCATCTAGTACAGCAGAAGAGAAGGAAGATTGCCATCCTTGTGCTTTCGGCGATGGCCCATCCCCAAAGAGAGAACGGTTAAACATGATGTCTAGCACTCGACAGAACCAGCGTCTCATCCAGAAGTGCCACCTTCATTGTCAGTGAAGTTGCATCTAGCCTTTGGCAGAACGTTACTGATTTGAATATTAGCAGGAGTACAATTCATTACTCCATGACCCAACTTCATTCCACCAAGTCGAACAAGCTAAAATCAGAGTTCACTGTAACTGTACATTTGACAGTTGACAACACATTGGGATGGGAAGCTAATGGAAGATCTAACTTCCACAGAGCATATCAATCGTCTTCCAATTCTTATATCAGGTGTTGGAGAGAAGCAGCTACTCGGTGTTCCGAAACTTCGATCCGGAACTGTTTACCTAGGCCCAAGCCACTGACGTCATCGGATCTTTGGAGGAATGGGGCATTATGGATCGTGTTGCGGGGTTGTGCTTTGACACAAATACTGTCCTGCCAAAGGCTGACAACGATGGTGGCATTTCTGGTGCTTGCACGATTATAGAGCAGAGGCTTGGAAGAGATTTGCTCTTCTTGGCATGTCACCATCATATGGCAGAGCCAGTGGTTTGGGCGACATTCGAAGGGACAAGTGGTGCATCTGCTGGCCCTGAAGTTCTTCTATATAAGCGATGTTGGAGGCATGACGTGTTCATTTGCAGGTGCCAGGCACCATGCATTGTGCCAGATGGATGACCAAGGTTATACATGCGATTAAAATCTGGCTCTTTCGTGACCAGTTCCAAATGACTGCTTCAGAGAAGAGAGGAATTCGTGATCGGGCAACTTTTGCAGTTATCATCCACCTCAAGACCTGGATTACTGCCCCAATCAGAGTTGAAGCACCTCTGAACGACTTCCGACTTTATGATTGAACTCCTAAAATACCCACATGAAGCCATTTTCAGCACAACAAGCAAAACGCTTGGACTTCATCTATGGTACTTTTCTGAGGAGCTGGTCGGACTGGCTCTTTTTGATTCGAGTGTCTGTGGAGATGAAGAGTCTGATGTTAGCCACCATGGACTACCCAGCCCCGGATCACCCAGTGACATCCACCAAAGCGACCAAAAGTTAAATCTGCTGCATTATGGGCACCGGGGCCTGGAGTTGTTCTGCGCGATAAACACTCTTCTATTATAGTTGGCCTTCCTCAGACTTTCCTTGCCATGGATTCGTCTGAATGCGATGAAGAGGAAACATTCCGGGGAAAATTGCGCATCATCAATGACAGGGCTAAGTGAGGCGTGGCCCTCATTAAGAAGTTGACTGCCAGGGAGGAGCAACTAGAATTCCTCCTTCAAGTTGTCTCCGACCATCGACGTAAATTTCTGGACTGCAGCGAAAAGACTGTTATGGCAACATATTCCGAGAAATTAGTAATTAATTTTAACACACGTAATTATGTGGGGTATATATACCATATATATATATAGACCCTATATATACAGGTAGATAGTAGATAATTTGCTAGATAAGCAATACAAATTATTAGTACTACAACTGGCGATTAATTATCATGTAGCATTATATACTTCCCATTGTACCAAGTATCATTAATTTTCTAAACATCACCGCTCGAGGGCCACCTCTAAATATTATTCGATTTTAATGAAATTTTTTATAAAATTTTATTTCTATAAACCTAACAACTTGGAGGGGTGAGAGCAAGATAAATAGAAAAACTAATTTTTTACTATATGCTAAGAGACACCCTAATGTATGTATGTATGTATGTATGTATGTATGTATGTATGTATGTATGTATGTATGTATGTATGTATGTATGTACGTACTACGTATGTAGTATAGACAGACCAAAAGACAGACAGACAGACAAAAAGACAGACAGACAGAGACAGATATAGAGATAGGCAGGAACATAGACGTAGACAAGCATAGGTCCGCAGAGACACATACACACAGACATATAGAGTGTCACTTTCCGTCTGCCAAACCCACCCACGTATTTCACAAGTGCCCGGCGCCGCACATAAAGGACGTCACGACGATCGAGAGCAGGAGAACGCTGGAGGCAAATAAATCGACGGACGGATTCAATCTGGAATTGGAGCCTCAGGACTAATTCTATAGGACGTGCTGGGTCCACAGGGCGAGGAAACTGGGCTGAGGAACTCAGATCGATATAGAGCTGCAGCCACTACAAGAGAGAGAGAGACCTTTGATCAATGGCAACCAAGAATATTCTGCCATCTGCTCTCCGATTGCTACTGTTGTTCGCTGTTTCGAGTTCAACTCATGCGCAGTAGGGACGACATCCGCCCATTTGATGGCGAACATCAAACCCTAAAGTATTGCAGCAGCCACAGACCTTATGGCCTCTTACAGTGTTATGGGTCCTATATACGTGTAGCATAAATGCATAAACATAAACAAGGTCCAGTATTAATCGGTGACAGTACAATTCGTTGTAGGACCATTTCGGTGAGAGAGAAAACAGATATGGAATATTCTGTCATCTGATAAATAGATAAAGCGATAGATAGGCCTACATTCGAATGAAATAATTAGAACGAGAGTTTTCATAAAACATTCGACTTAAATTGAAATATTGTGAGAGGATATTAAATAAACAAGTTATAAATCTATAATAAATATAAGGACTAAAATTATTATTACTCTCTATATATGAATATGGTAACTATAGACCACGCTGTTAGGATAATTATAACACATTTCATTGTTGCTGCACGGTCACAAGTCGTAATTTAAAAATTTCGATGTATCTTCTCTGGCGAAGACTTCTCCATCATTGTAGTTGCAATTGTAATTGAACATTTATATAGCGCCACTTAGGAAAAACTCAACGAAGGCGCTTCAGACCTAAGACAGTTAAACG